>JADANM010001810.1:5252232-5303165 GCA_026213755.1 Eurema hecabe
TGGAATAATTTTATCAAATTAGTGTATTGTTATCGGTCCTCAATAAATCTCCAAACTTTAAACGAAATCTGGCCGTTTAAAGGGGGTCAAAATCGCGCCCAACGAAGTCTGTTACAAACAAACATACAAACATAATTTTATCAAATTAGTGTTTTGTCATCGGTCCTCAATAAATCTACAAAGTTTGAACGAAATCTGGGCTCTGGCCGTTTAAAGTGGGTCAAAATCGCACCCAAAGAAGTCGGTTATATACAAACATACAGGTGAAGCTAATATAAGTAAAAATTGAATTTAAATGAACAACTATAACACAGTTTTACTTTTTTATTACTTTTAACAGCTCACTAAAGTTTACGATAACATTAATAATACTGTGAATATGTGACTAATATTTAATGAATAAGATACATATAAACTACATCAAAAACACTATGGCAACATTTTTAATTTATCTGCTAGTATAACGAGTATAGCTGTGCCAAGAAAGAATAATCCTGGTGGAAGGGCCGTAGCTGCGGAATCGGTGTTTTCATCTGCAAGTAAAATAATTAAACATTTTACAAGTTTTATAAGTAGGTTCAACAAATATGATATTACATCTCGTATTTTTAACTTATAATACAACCGAATAAACTTAACACCTATAGCAAACTAATGTACCGTTGAATTCCAGTTGATATTGTATTTGTGTAATATTAAAGTTACATTTTTACCTTCTTTCCCCCTATTTTGGCTATCATTTTCATTCACCCATCCTAAACTTCGATTGAGCGCCTCTTCCCATCGTTTGCGACGAATCTCTCGGTCTGAAAGCGTAATTAAATAAAATAAATAAATAAAAAACACTTTATTGACCAAAGCATACAGGAAATTACTACATTATAAAAAAAAAAAATTTAGCCAATTGGCGGTTGGCGGCGGCCAATTGATTATTTAATTTTACAAAGATATATAATAAACAAATAGTTTCAGTAGTAATCACTATAGTACAACTTCTTGCATTGAATGTTTTTTTTACATATATAAAATAAAGTAAATATATATATATAAAAGAAAGTCGTGTTAGTTACACCATTTATAACTCGATAACGGCTCAACTGATTTGGCTGAAAATTGGTGGGGATGTAGTTTAGAACCAGGAGAAGGACATAGGATATCCAGTTTTATCCAGTTTCAAGGGGAACAATTTTTTATGAAAGTAAACGCGAACGGAGTCGCGGGCAACAGCTAGTATTATATAAGAATGAATTATACATAATTCATTGTATACTATAGGAGAGTAGAATTGACACTACGCTATCAATAACATAAAATTCTTAGACATAGGAGAAATCGCGTCTCAGAATACCACAAGAAACTAAAATGGCTGCCAGTTCGCTTCCGCAGAAATGCTCACTATCTACATTTGCTGTATCGTATTCTTTTTATCCTAATTCTCTACCTTATCTTAAAAAATGTTTCAATTTCTATCCTGTGAAAGCAATTCGTTCCGCTCTTCCGAGTGACTTATATTAAGTAAGGCGGGACGCCTTCTAAAAGTAAATTCTATCGTAATTCTTTTGCTGCGTATGTTGTAAACCTATGGAACTCGTTGCCATCAAATATCACGAAAGCTTCTACTCTTAATAGGTACCTAACTACTAATAACGGACTATTGCTTACAACTAAAATTAGAACCCTATATGTAACTATGAATTATTTATTCTATATTTTATTTTATAATTTACTTTTATGCCCATATGTATGTATGTACGACCTTATGTTTATATCATTATACCTCATATTTAGTTTATATTCTATACAATATATAATATATGTTATATTATAAGTTGCATATCGCCGTCAGATTTATCGTTGTTCTTTTTCTCTTTATAATATGCCTGGAAGTGATCACTTGTTAGTGAATAAGGCCGCCTGTTACGAATGTTGTATCCAATGAAATGTATGGTTGTATATTGTAACTAAGAGTGAATATAATATAAATTAGAGTTTTGTTAATATAACCTTCATTGGAGATGGCCGGTAAGAATGTGTCTGTGGGCGGGCTGGGCGTGGCGGCTGGCCACACTCGCAGCGCACGGCCCGCCGCGATGGCTGCCCCCAGTGCCGTGCTCTCCATCATCAGCGGGCGAATCTAGTCATTGAACCAATTTATTAATTATGATTTTTTTTTCAATTTTAATGATTAGGATAATATATAATAAAGGAATGAAATTAAAAGACCCAAACTGTAAGTAAGCAGTGGTGTTTTATATATTTTTTTGTAATTTAGTGTCGTTTATTTATTTTGTGATAATCATTTTAAAGGCAGTTTGGATTTACTTATTGTATGAATACATAAAAAACAATAATGACCACGGGTATGCCAAGCGTGTCGGCTTGCATTTGCATGAGCGCTGAGTTCTGCGCCATGCCGCCGTCGGCGAGCAGCCTGTGCAGCGGCGCGCAGTCCGTGGCCATGCTCGCGGCGACGGCCCGCGTCTGCTGGCACACCGCCTCCAGCGCCGCGCGGACCACGTGCTCCGTACGCGTTGTGCTGCTTATACCGCATATTACACTGTAAGAAAATGCCATTTGTTTGTGATATAATATGGATAACGACGCCGATAAAAATATTTTGACTAACTCGTAGCACGTTGAAAATAAGCAAACATTAACAACACGGAATTTTTTATTTATGTACAATAATGTTGAAAATCACGTAGGGAACATAAATACTATTATACTTCTATAATACTACTATACTTGCTCATTTGATGAGAAATACTTTTTCTCACGGTCTCAAAGCAACATTTATAGTGTAAAAGAAAAACTTGAATACCCTCTAGCATCCTTCCTCCAGTGTGGTGAATAAAGACCGTTAAAAGCTGGCACAAAGCATATATTGCCTTCTTCACTATCTGTTACTTGAGTAGCGAACATATCAACATCAGTAACATCATTTATTATACCCATGCTCTTCTGTAGCCATTGTAAGGTATCACCTAAAATATGTTAATATATGCTTTTTAAACTATTATTTCATTTTTACTATATAGTATGATTTAAGTACTACTTACCTGCTACTGCTACTGATCCTTCTAATGCATATATAGCTGGTGCCTCGGGCCCTAATTTGTATGCCATAGTTGTCAGCAGTCCATTTTGAGAGTGTACAATTGATTCTCCTTAAAATAATCTTGGTTTTATAATATAAAACAAAACAAATACCTTAAAAATGCATGTGTCAGCTATTGCTCATAATCATATATTAGTACATTGCATTGATTTATACTTTACCTGTATTGTACAATAAAAAACTTCCAGTTCCGTATGTACATTTTACTTGTCCGAATTTCATGCAGTTCTGTCCAACTAATGCAGCTTGTTGGTCTCCCAAACACTAATAATTGAAATTCATTTAATGATCTACAAATAAAATATTTCACTGGAAATAAACACTGGACACAAGCAAAACTATTTAACTTACGCATTAAAAATCCATTAACTAGCCTACCCCTGCAATTGGTGTGCCAAATAGCGATCCAGTTGCTATAAAACCATATGTTTCTGAAGAACTCTTAATCTTTGGTAAAATTTCCTCTGGAATTTCAAAGAACCGTAAAAGTCCTTTATCCCATTGCAAGCTTCGTAAAGACATCAATTGTGTGCGAGACGCATTTGTTACATCGGTTATGTGAACACCACCTCGGCATCCTCCAGTAAGATTCTGGAAAATACTATGCACTTAAAAAAAAGAAAATTACAGGATATTGATTTGAAGGGATTCCAATATACTTTGTAGAAATTTCATTGCTGTCTGTCTAAACATGGTATTATGGTTAGTAATCAGTATCATGAGAAAGGTGTTAAGGAAAAATAGAATGGCTATTTTATTAATACCAGACATTGAATGTTTACCCAAATGAGCCAAGAGTCAATTGTTCCAGCCATGCATGTTCCCAATTGCACCGCTTCACTTATTGCAGGCACATTTTGGAGTAACCATTTTATTTTCACTGATGAAAAATATGTAGATAATGGAAGACCACTGGTTTGAGTTACTGCATTAATACTTTGCGCACTTTTTGTTTTTGTTAGGTCATCTACTATTTTTGAGGTTCTTACATCCAACCACACTAGAATTAAAGATAATACTCAATAAATATTAAGTATTTTGTAAACATATATTTCAATACTAAAGGGACAAAAAAAGTAAGAAATATTTCAATTTGATTTTCATGTATTGTAATTACCTATTGCACTATAAAGTGGTTCGCCAGTCGATGAATTCCAGATAATCGTTGTTTCTCTTTGATTTGTAACGCCAATGCCAACAATGTCTCCAGGATCAATGTCTAACTTCCTTAGGTTGTCAATGGTAACCTAATCAAAATTTTTTTTTTAGAAATACTATTCACACCTAAAAAATCAATACTAAAACTAAATCTTACTTCAATGCATTCCAGGACTGCACTAAGGATTTCTAATGAATCTTGTTCTACCCATCCTTGCTGAGGGCTGAATCTTTTTAAAGGTAATTGATGGTAGGTTAAAACTTCAGATGTGTTAGCAGCAAATATCTAAAAGTAGTAAGTATTTAAAGTAAGGACAAATTAACGTTTAGAGAAGCAAAATTGCATTAATTCTGTCTATTTGGATTTACAAATAGAAAATAAAAGGAGAATTACCAAAAACTTAACATTTGTTGTTCCTTCGTCTATAGCTCCAATCAACGGGCCAAAATTTCCGTATTCTCGCATATTCTTTATCTTTTAATCACATACTCGATATATCATATTTATGAATAATACACTAACAAAACTTTAATTTTTTCAGTTTTTGCATTTCAAGTCAGATGACATGATCGATCAGAGATCAGCTGTTCTAAAACTTCTAAGATAAATGACACATGACAATTATTGACATGTATTAAAAAAATCGATCGTTTCTTAGACAGCCGTTCAAGTACCCTTAGATTTAATCATTTATATAATAACTTTATCCCAATCTAAACCTCAACTTCAGAATACTGAAAAACCCAGAAGCCCCCATCGCGGTATTTGTTATGGAATTTTTGTCTATACCTGCATGGATTACCGGCACGATTTTCTTGATAACTTACTCTGACACTTACCGCATAATGTTTCTAAAAAGGTATTGTTACTAAATAATATTTATTATTGAAGAAATATTCCTCGTTTTTCAACTAAAGCATTACGCATAATGCGGAATATTTTTACTACATCTTTCTTCCTTAATATATCGAGAACTTTCAAAAATACTAAGAAATACTTTTGCTGGATGAGTAATTACATCTCATATGTAATACAAAAAACTTTTGCATTTAACAGAATTTACTTGTGCAGTGCCAGAAAATTTAAAAAATATGTTTTTCTTTAACTTGACATCGATGGAAATGTCACACTTTACTCTGTAATGGAAAAACTAGGGAATTGTACAATGTACAATTCCTCCCATGACACATTTTTTTTTATAATTCAAAAACATATAGCATGATTCAATGATATTATTAGTAACTTATTTATTTGATTATGTAGAAAATGGCGGCTACATGTATAATAAAATTATAATTACTAAAATTTTGTTTAAAGTTTGACACTGACATCTTGTGCCTTGTTATGTATACCTACTTTTTGAAGGGAACTGGGAAACCAAACTGTCATTTCTGATTTCACGGACTTCATTTTCAACTCTGCAAAGTGCAATTGCATTTCACGGTTTCACCTAAAACGTAGTGATTAGTTGATTACATTCTCTTTGGTTTCACCAAGAATAAAACATGGAATAGAAACGTTTTAATTGGCATGTAGTATCAATTTTGTAATTTATAAATCAAATTAACAAACTACAAAAACGTATCTTAATCGTGAAAATGTATTTAAAACTGAATATCATTCAAAATGAAAAAAACATTGAAACTGTGGTTAAAGAAACTAAAAGAGAGCTTTTAGCTTTAACAACGAATTTGGAAGATTTTAGACAAATGGTTAATTCAATTTTCACGGAAAAAATTTTAAATAATCATCCTGCAGGTTATTGTTTGTTTAAATCTTATTCGAAGCTTTATATATATTTCTATCACTATGAGTTATTATATATACAAAAATATTTAATATAACCCACTTTTCCAATGTTTTGATTATAATAAAAATACTGTTTATAATTATGTGTATTGATAATATCTTTTCCATGCTTGTGTTTTATATATTTTTCGAAGTTCTGCAATTTCAAATTTCGAAAAGAAATTAAAATTAGGACATTTGACTGTTTTTTTCAGATAATTTAATATCATCTGGGGACGAGTGTAGCTCGGATGACGAATTGATAAGCCCAAAAAAGAAAAAGTTATAAATAAAGGTTGATGGATAAGTTGAATTTTGATTTCAAAATAATTAATTGTTTTTATTAACATTTTTAAATATTATATAAAAATTCATATGTATTGTTAATAAAATTGTACGTTTTCACAATGCTAATAGATGATGCTTTAAAGAAATATAAACCAGTTTATTGTTCTTTAAAAATATTTTATTTACTTATTATATACTTTATAACATGTTACATAACAGACTTACAATGTTCAATAAAATAAACAAAATTATCCACAAATTGTACTTGTTATGGTACTAATCATTTTTCATTTGAAGTGAAACATCCAAATACATGGTGCATTTACTTAAAGGTAAACCACATTAACAATAAATACTTAAAAATAAATTATAATCTAATCTTTGAATGTATAATGGAATGCTTTAATCACATAATAGCTGTAAAACATTAAACTACTTGATTTTAAAAATATATTGGCAGTTATTTACAGTTTATAATAATTAGAAGGCAGGAATGAGTATTGTTTTTTTATTAAGTAGAAATATATTTTAAGGATTTGGTTTAGATTTACTCAAAAGATAGTTTATTTCGCTCAAAATTATGAGTGGAAATTACATAAGAGAGTATGATTTTTATTTCAAAAGTTATAGATCCTAATGTTTAATTAAAGTACTTTTTAACCTTCCATTCGAGTGTAGTAAACTATGTCACAGCAATATAGAAGCGCTATATAGTTTGAGGTCAAGTGTGATCTCTGTCATTGCAAATACATGATAGTGAAGAATATTAATTTTTGTCACCTTCACTTTGTTTATTTAAGATATCTCATCCAATGTAAATCTTAATACCACTTCAGTATATTATTAATACAAGCCCGTAGATGAAAGTCAGATTTTTTATAAGAATATTTTTAACATGTTGGTAATAATAATCATTTAGTTTGTAAATTAGTTGGACTAGTTGATAGTAGTTTTATCATCGGGTGGTTCCGATTCAGAACAGCATATATCACAACCATTAACACCACAGTCACACATAAATGTTGGGCGAATAGAATAACGAATTTTCTGTAACAAAAAAATATGGTTTTTAATTCACAACGCTGAATATGCTGGATTTAAAAAATTAAAATATAACATATTATAACAAAATAGATGAACACTGTACATTATGCCTATGGCAAGAAGGTAAAATTTAATCATTAAAACCGCGTGCGCGATTTTGCCATCGCGTATAACTATATATTAGTTACAACAAATAAAATTTTACGTATATTTTTTCTTAAATTTGCCCGTAGTATGCATAATCCATAATTCATAAAATCCATACCTGACCAAATAAATCATATCTCGATTTACAATTGTTTCATCTCACTATATGAAAAATGCAATACTTACTTCTAATACCGATTTCCCCGGCGATCTTATTATTACAACGAGTGCATAAACGGGTATGCACAGCAAAGATAAGGAGGCGATGATCCAGCCCAGAGCCTGTGCCCATGCGGGGTATTGGTATTGCCTGTAGCTGGGTGGCGTATAATCAACTAAACTCGCCACCCACAAAGCTAAGAGTAATGCTGGAGCTGCTATAAGCCAACAGAAACGGAAGTAAAGAGACGGACGTTGACCTGCGGAACAGTGAAGTATATGTAAGTATGCGCTTGTATTTTTTTAGTTTTCCTCTCTTGTGTTCTTAAATATAAATAATGTTACCTGTCATTTGTTTAATATTTCGCGATAGCCTTTCAACGCCGTAAAACCAGGCTATGGCTACAACTTCAAAGAAGGCGAGGTACGTAATACTGAGGGATGCCGCGTAATAATCCATCAATTGGAATAAATATATTCCACTTTGTATAATGTGAGGCAAACCGAAAACTAATGATATGCCACATACAAGTAGTACTAAAAGTTCGTGGTACACAAGTCGTTTTCGTATCATATCTGGAAAACCATCTTGAATGGAAGTAACCACTACTTCAACAATCGCAAACTAAAAGAAAGAAAATATATGTTACATTTCATAGCAAATAATAAATAATAATAAAAGTCTGATATAAATATATACATAGGTACCTGACTATTCAATCCCAGGCAAAGAAACATAAAAAAGAATAATACTGCCCATAACTGTGGAGCAGGCATTTTTGCGATAGCTTGCGGATATACCACAAACAGGAGTCCTGGGCCTGAAATTAAATAATACGCATTACATAGAACAAGTGTAAAGATATAGAATAAATGTAAATAGATGTATAGAATTTATACTTACTATCTGCAATTACATCTTTTACACTTGTGTTTTGTTCAAAGGCAATGTTGCCTATTGTAGCGAAAGTAAATATGCCAACTATTAGACTTGTAATAGCATTTACTAATGAAACAGCTACAGAATCGTGTAAAAAGTTGTTATCGAATCGGTTATAAGATGCAAACATAATCATAGACCCAAAGGCAATCCCAATGGAATTGAATATCTGAGATGCTGCATTCACCCATGGTCTTGATTGTTTTAGTAATTCCCAGTCTGGTTTAAAAAAGAATCTTAAACCTTGATCAGCGCCATCAAGCGTTAGTGATCGGCAGAGAAACACTATTATTAACAGGAATGGTAAAGTTGTTGTTATGTATCGGACCTTAGCTGAAGATTTTATGCTTTTCCACAAGGCGAAGTAGACAAGTAACCAAGCGCACACTAAGCAAGCCGCTAATTCCCACCGCATGCTGCCTGGATATTCTATACCGTCACTCATATTTAATACTTTTTTCCTGAAACGCATAGTACAAAATAAGTATTTTGTTACCCATGACATAATTTAATAATTAATACTCGAATTTTGATGTAAAAGCTTTCGTAACTTCTTGTTTCTAGCTTGTCACTTGTGTGTTGCATTTCTAGTTTTTGAAACTATAGCCTAGTTTGAAAAAATTGTACAAAAATAACAAAATGCATTGTGAAATCACACAAATTCCTTTTGAATGCGTGTCTCGAAGATTTATTCCGTTAAGTATTATGCGTAGGTAGATATGTAGTATATATTTTAATAACACATTTTATAAATCATCTGAATAATAAAATATTTAATAGATTAGATAAAGATTAAATAGTGTATTTCCAGAAATCTACTTGTATGTGAGTACTTTAATATGTACTTATGGGTGTGCCGAAAAACATATAGATAATGATTTCTATGGAATATTTTACATTCATATTTTCTTATTAAAATTATATAATATACGATCGTATGGGCGCATTAAGGAACGGCTTTATTAGTAGACCGTACCAAACGTTAAAATTGCTTATTAATTTCAAATACTTGTTACACTTTACAAATTTTCTTTAATTTTTAGTAAAATCAAACCTTACTCGAAGAATTGTTCGGTTGGTGTTTGTGAGCCATTGGGCTTAGTAATGTTGTGATTTGGAATCCAGCAATATGGTGTATTCCATCGATTTGAACATGTTGCCCATGGAACTTCCGACTTAAACGACGTAAAAAAATAATATATAGCCCACGCTATAATTACTGCATAATACGTTGACATCAAAAACGAGATTACTACACTTGCGAGACCAGCTCCTATAAATAAGAACACAATAGTACGTTATCTCTCTCTCTTATTAATAAAGCATTTCTAAATATCGTAATAACGATATAACTTCATGTGTAAAGGCACAGATATAATAATATCGTTAATAGGAAATAGAACAAAACCACTACGTAGAGCCGTGCATTGTAATAGGTATGCCCTTGGACGTCCACGGCTGGCGTAGATATTTGGTATTTTTACATTGATATTATAACACGTAATAGTTACCTTTAAACAATGGACAAATTTGTGATAGGGCGCCTATGGGACCATGTGCCGTATACTGGCCTATTGCCAACTCCATGAATAACATGGGCACGCCACACACCAAGAGTACTATAAAGTATGGAATTAAAAAGGCACCTGAAAAGAAGGATTTTTTATTGTACATCAACAAAACCTCACGTGCGCTGTACGTAAGTATAGTATGGTATGGCATCTTTAGAAAAGGTACGCAGCTGTACATAATTCCTTGGTTTATGCATGCACTCCTTTCATCACAACAGATATCTTATCCAAACACTAAATATTTTTATTTTCAAAAAAATGGGACATCAATAAACCTTAAACGTACAAGCAAATCTAAAAAAATATGATCCATAATTTGTATTATGTAATAACTAAGGCATGTCCTTACTCTTGATACTTAATTTGACCTGCATAAAATGGCCTAATTAACCCGACCGTTATCTTAAATTGGACATCATTATGTCATTCTCTCAAGTACATCAGATGATTGAGAAAATAGAAGGCTTTATTTAATTGTGTGAGTATTAAAGACCTACCAGTTGGTAGGTCATAAAATTAGGTATTTACATAAAAGAGTTTTTTTATGTACCTAATAATTTTTTAATTTTTATCATTGCATTATAATTAAAATGAGCCCCATACATAGTCGTAAGTAGGTATATAGGTTATTAGAACTGAATAAGCAAATTATAAAGTACCTAGCTCTTTATTTTTTTCAAATATCAGATCGTGTAAATATAAATTTATGTAATTGAATCACTTTATATGTCGGTCCAGTATTCTTGGGTACTAGGTTTGTATGTATATGTGTAAACAGTATTGTATGACATTTAAATAAATCACTGCAATATATCATTCGATATCTTGAGAGCTGAGCTGAGAGAGGACGTGCATGAGTCGTGACGTATCCGTTTACAAAACACATCATCCATAATTAGCACTTAGATTTGTTGTTCCTAAACATTGAAGCCTTCTGGCACCTAGCGCCATTTAGCACTACAGGACACAAACAAAGTAGACACGATCGCATGCGAATACTGTTTGGATAACAAATGTAAATGTTATTAGTTAGGTATTCATAGAGCTGTACCTATACAATTGCAAATAAGGTGCTTTATATGCTTTTCACGAATAAATGTCTCTTATATACATATTGACGACTATATAACTCATAAGTTCCTCCTTTTTCCATATATGCAAGTATTATATTATGGTGTTAAAAATATAATTGGTAAAAGGGAAGCAAAATGATTGATTTTGATTGTTTTCATATGGAATTTGTTTTTTATAAACATACCTCCTCCACTCTTGTAGCATAAATATGGAAATCGCCACACGTTACCAAGTCCAACTGAGTAACCAACACAAGCTAAAACAAATTGTATTTTATTTGCCCAAAATGGTCGGCGAGGTTTTAAATGAACTGTCTCTGCATCTTCCTCCTCTTCACCGCAATCACTTTCGTGTGATGCAGTGTCCTCATCTGGGGGCCTAAAACAACAAATAGTACACAAATTATCTTTGGAATATCTTCTAGTAACTTAAAAATAATTGCTTTTTACAGGTGACGTCGTTACTAATACGAATTATAGGATTAATGATTTTGGGACTTTATAATAAAATCATCCAGAATATATCAAGTTATTGACATCCACTTTAAAAAAACATAAGAAATAAAGGTTATTTAAGAGTCCTACCTACTTATGTTTTAAAGTTCGAATTGGTTTAATTAAGACTTTCAATACGATATCTTGTCGCATCTAGATTCTAGGTATGGTATTGTGGATTAAGGTGCACGGCAGGTATAAATGTTATGGATTAAGCTAAGGTCATACAGCTCAACGGCTTACAGTCACTATTTAGAAGCATAACGTCATACGCTTCATAAGCTTTAAACTTTTCCGTTAGGTGTTTGTATGTACCTACATTATATTTATTAAAACGATTCTATTATGAGTATGAAATTCATAGGCCATTAGATATTTAGCACACAAATTAACTGTGTTATTTTTAAAACCTTAAAATTTTATCGTATTGTTCGTATAAATTACAAACTACTTATAATAAAAACATATTATAAATGATCAATCCTTAAATGACGAATAGGTAGGATATGGTGCCGACATTTTTTTTCATTTCCGGGATATGAATCATAAGTTTTTGGTAATATCACCTACCTAAATGCTTATCTTAGGTTTACTTCTGATACAAATATTTAATATCATTTTATTTTAATTATTATTACTGTTTTTATATTATTATGTATTAGCTAAATACCGAGGTTTGGCCGTTTAATGTCGTTGCAACAATTTTTTAACATTTTACAGCTATCTCCAGTGGTTCTCATTTTAGGTGATACCCGGTTTTGTAAAGATACCTAAAACTTTCATAGAGACCGCTTTCTCATCACAAAATATAATGGTACGTTTACACGCTTGCCAAGCCTTCGCAAGCGGCAAACAGTCAAGTCTCCACAATTCTCGTTTGGCGTTTGAAAGGAGTTTCTACGCTTGGGAACGCGTCGGTCTGCAAGATAGATCCAAGCATGGCGGACTCCGAACTTGTGACGGCTATTGCATTTGGTTTACAATACTTTTATTTAAAACCAGCCGCTCCCTGTGGCTTATCCGCGTAGTTTCTATAAGAAATTTTATGCGATTCACTACGTCGACGATCCATGGAACTCGCATGCGAGTAGACAAAATTGTCTACTTTGAAATGGCTTCTCTTTGAGTGCTTATATTGCGGTTCTAGGTATTATTATTTTATGATTGTAATGATATATACATTATTGCATATTATTTTTAATGCTTGAATGTTATCTTACAACATAGTAAATATAATGTCCAGTATCCAATAGAAAGACAATCATAATTAATATGCCTCTTATGAAAATCATAAAAAATTGAATTTATATAAAACCTATCCGCGATAGGAAAAAATATGTCTCGGGGTTTAGTCTTAAAAGGTGACCCCTGAAAACAGAATTAAGGTTGGAAGCCTGAAACTTTAAAAAGAAGTCAGACACAATATTTTACTAATGCCTGTATTACCTACAATGTCAAAGAAATTGTGTGCTACTTAAAGTAGAATGCAAATTATTTAATTTGGCAAATAAACAATTTGTTTATTTGCCAAATTAAATAATTTGCATGGGTTTTTACTGTTGCTTAAATCATGTTGGCAGACGTGACTGAAAATATTTCTTATTTATGTGTCATGTGCGTAAGTGATAATTATAAACTTTCTTGAGTAGGTACGCTGATACACAATAAATAAATATTATAAGCGGGCAAGAGCTTTAATTGTGTTTTGTTACTAAACTTGTTTGTAGTAGTTACAAAAAACTGCTCATTCCTGCCATGGAAAAATACATTTAGGAACAAAAGAAATGATTTTAATTTATGACAGTAAAATCAAACTGTTTGAAAACGCATTTTAAGAACTGTGTAATAAATATTGTTTAATTAAGAGATCGCTACAGTATGATAACGTTTAAAATGGGTATCTACTATCACATCGCGGGTAAATAAACATTTGACAAGAGTTTAAAGAATAAAGGCCGTAATCCCCAGCTGTCACTCTGTAAGTACGTAAACGTTTTTTAAAATCATTATCAAATAAACGGCGATAAGGCCTAACGTATAATCAATCGTTGTAACCATGATATACGGGAGAAGATAGCAACGCTGCAATGTAATCAATCAGGTTGAAGGTCATCGAGGCTAAAATTTCCTGCATGTTTCGTAAATACTTGAAATGAAACTTATACTTTTAAGTAAGCATATTTTCTTAACGGATTTAGATGCACTTCTCTTAAAATATATATCTATCTATCAAACCAGTTATCTTGACGATAATATAATATCGAAGATTATTAATGCCTACGTCATCTAGTTATCAAAGCTAAAATAATAAAGGTAGGTATGTTTGAGTCTGTAGGTATTGAAATGTAGTGATAAGTATATCTCAAGGCTTAGGTACTGATGCAAAGTTTAAAGAATTATGTAGATATACAAAGTCTGAGATAGAAATGTACCTACATACTTCAAAAATTGCATAAAATATTGGTATACTCCTATATATGTGATTAAATAGGATAAGAAACAATTTTTATACTACTACTTGACGACGTACCTATATTGTATGCAAGTTACGTTGCCAGTGTCGACGAAGACAAATAAAATGGAGAAAATGGAGTTTCGACGTGAAAGAAATCCCTGAAGTTACACCACTTGTCAAATGAGAACAACTGTACAAATTCTAGTAAAGTTATTTTATGATTTCGATTAAACGACACACGAACAGATAAACTGTGAGTCAGAGCTCGTCATGTATATTTTTCAGAAATCGACATTTTCATTTTTCATTTTCATTTCATTTTCATTTCATTTTCATTTCATTTCATTTCATATTTGAAGGGTGTTAAATTTGTGATGGACTAACTTTCAAAAATAATAAGATTTGTTTGTATATTTCATTAAACTGAAAACCAAAATTCTGAATAGGTTTTAATTTTTAATCAACTTAAAAAAAGAGTGCTTTACGTACGAATTACATGTCTGCTCAAAATTATATATTATAAAAGAAAATATATTTTTTTAATTATAAGAATGCACTATGACAAAGAAATATGTATGTTTCCCACTTCACATATATCTATTCTTAACTCCGATCATGTGTTTGTGTTGTGTAAAACACGTTTTAATGTTAACCTATTTTTAAGTGATAAAAATAAAACAGAACAAGTTCGTAGAGACTGTATGTACTGCGAGTTTTTGGATGTATACATATCATACATCTAAGTTCTCGTTGAATTTCAGGATCAAAGATTTGTAATTTTACGAGGTTCGTTATTCAAAATTCATTCAGGACATATCAAACATTTTTAAAGCGTTTTCGTCGTCGAAAATTAAAAATTTCGTCATTCAATGTATTTGTAACAAGTCTTGTAAAATACCTAACGAATAAATTACAAAAATCCGTTACACAACATGGTATCTTCTCTACAATTGATCGTGTTGCAAATGAATAAAAAAAAAATTAAATGTTGTTACGGGAACGTTATAAGTTACTTGTTTGACTTAGTTTAATTGTTTAAATATTCATAAAACATCTAATACGCCTTTTAAAATAGATAATTTGAAGATATATCATTACTTTTAAAACATGCTACTATAACAAAAATCGATCAACAGCAAATCAGTTAACCTAACATAAAGGGACGTAGAGCCAGAGGTACGCTTGCGAAATAATTGATAAAGAAATATTACAACGTTTAGATATGATACTGTTACTGTAATGTGTACTTTAATAAGTGTCAATTATAAAGATCGTATTATTTGTCTCTATAACTCTATTCATCAAACTAGTGCAAACAGCTGATGGAAGGTATAAGTTACGAGATCTGGAGTTATCTCACATTTATTACCGTCTAGATGATAATAACTGTGCTGTGCTGTTGGTAATTATTTATTTAATAAGCACTCATTGGTTAACTTAATACTCTACTAAAACAAAATGCAAAGTCCTCGTTTCTGTTCATAACATACATTTAAAGGAAGGACAAATTGAATAATGGTTTCTTGAAGGATGTGACATTCATTATTTACTCACGTAGGTGGCCGGACAAGATGAAATAGTTCAGTTGGCGAAGTAGGGACGCGCCTTATAACCATTTTCCGGCCATCCGTGCAACCCATCCCAATGGAAGCGAGAGACCGTACGGACGGAGCATATTGGTTGGTGCCTGCATCAGATCCTTCAGGGTACGTGGTCACCTGATCATACGGACGAAGACTTCTAGCAGACGCCGCACCTGAGGCAGCATTCACATCCCGAATTCTTTGTGTATCAGTAAAGCTCTTAACTTTACGCATTTGACCAGATGGCGTTACAATCGGCGTCGGCGATTGTGGATATAAGAGTTTTGAATGTTCCATGTCTGATCCATCATAGTGATCCACGTGGACCGCAACGCTGGGCGAGGCGGTTTCCGCTGAGGTATCTTCAAAGTTTTTACTCATATTATCACGTCACAGGGTCATTACGTGGTGATTGATGTCGCGTTTGCCGCTGGCAACGCGCACCTTGTGATAAAGTAATCTACCGACTCAACGAGCGAGATCGGGTTAGCTGGCCGACCGACTGACTCGTCATAGTCATTCGCGACAATTCGTAAACACAATGTGATTTTATTGCAGAGTGGGGAGCGCGAGAGTATAGGAAGAGGAGGGGGCGGGCGAGGGCCACGCATGCGCTGTAATGACCGCGATACGGTGACTTGCGCCCGCGCTACATTATTAAAATTTACATCAAACGAGATTTTGCATTGAGGTTTACTCAATAAATTGAGGTATAATATAGAATTTATAGGAAATGTTATTTTTATTTATCGTAATTTTGTTCTATTAGTTAAGCAATATCGAATTATCCTATATATCGCATAAAATTCTTCAAAAATACATCTCGTTTTCTAAGTTTCTAACTTAAATTTAGTTTTTTTTCCTTATAATTAATAATAAGGAAAAAGCCCTCGTTGAATTTTATACAGCCTAAATAATTCCTCGACAATTGGACTATATAAAAAAAACAACATAAAAATAATCTATAGTATAAAATGAATCGCAAAATATGTTGGTAAGCGTATAACTCGATAACAGCTGGACCGATTTACATAATTCTTTTTTAGAATAATCCTGGATGTACGAGGACCATCCTCGTACCTCAGTACATCCAGGATTATTGAAGCAAAAAAATAAAAATGGTAGAGTGGTTTTTAGGAGTAGGGTATAGGTTTCAGGTAGGATAAAGGATTTAGTGCAGTGTGAACGAAGTCGGGTTGTGTCGACTAGTTTTTAATAAATTAAACAAATAAAGACACGTAAAAATTCTTCAGCTTTATAATATTACAGTTTAGTACAGTATTCGGGCATATGGGTAAGTAATCATAAATAAAACTCTCGGTTAATATAAGTTAACATTAATAGTGAAATTCAGCGTAATAAATAAGAAAAAAAAGCTTTATGAAGTATTTTAAATTAAAAGCTTTTTGAAAGATCTTTTTTAAACATAGGAAGTGATGCCAAGCGAGCAAAGTAGCGCTACCAGATTGTAAAGGAAAATGATACTAAATGTTTATCGCTTTATAATATCAGTATTTTACTAAAATTTAAAAAAGCGACATTAAGTAACAATAAAAACGGCACTATATAATTTGTAAATGCGAAGCGAAGATTTAAAAGATTATGTTAAGCTGCTTTAATAGGCCTCATATAGTGTTATAAAACGCGGATAACTCTACAAGGATTAGCAGAAATTTCCTGACAACATATAACATAGATTTGAATATGAATTTAGTATATTTCGGTATTGAACTTAGAAAAGTTTATTATTAAAAAATGAATACCTATTATTTTATTAGCAACATTATTATATCTAATGCAGAGTTTTTTTTAATGGAAAATATTTTCGGATTCCTGGCTTTATTAAATTAAGTTTCGTAATACACCAAGTACTTAAACTTAGTATAAGTTAAGGATTAACTCGAATTAAATTATCAATTCAATTTAAATTATACCTTACCAGAATTTATGTAACACATAAATGCGCAGTTTCTGGTGTGAAATTCAATTGCATTGAATTAAAATTTTGTAATGTAAATATTACTGCGGAGAGATGTAATTTTCTGAGGCTTTCAAACAAGAGCAATAAAAGTACTAAATATGTTTATTATTTTCATATGAGTTTCAAGTTCATATTTTCATATACGATTTTTATCTACACTTAATAGCTAAATAAAATTTTATATACAAATGTGAACTTACCACAACCTATTATGACCATTTTTCACTTGCATCAGATTTTTGGACATAATTTTGATGCGTTCCGTAGCAGTTACGTAACAGTGTGTTTCCGATGTCGTTTTATAAAAGTTACTAAATAGTTCAGGCTCACGATTCATAAATATGACGTTAAATCACGCCCCTCTTTACTATATGCTAATTATTAAAACGTTATATCTTTATTATCACTTCGTATATTTTCAGAGAGATTAAAATATGAAGCAAAATTCGAGGATCCATATAATTGATAAGATTTACAGCATTCGCTACACTAAAATAATTACTACGCATAATTTTAGAACAAAATATATACATGCAACTAAATTTAACTGTTATCATAAAATGTTTGTATATAGTAAAACATATTTCATGCAATCTTCTAAAGCTTTACCTAATTTGAACTATAGAAGATTTCGAAAGAGGTTTTAAATTTCTATCGTTTGACAAATATGATAGAGAAGTGTTATCTGGGGGCACGGCAGTGCCCCCGCCAAATCGAGCAAAAAGCAGCACGGCCATACTATCCTTTTCTCGAAGCAATTCAGGCCATTTTCGACCCCCTGTAACTTCGTTGTGGATAAAACTAGAAGTCAGAATTTTCAGTAACCATGCAAGCATTGTAAATACACGGTATAATTCAAATTTCATTCAATTTAAACCAGTAGTTTAAGAATTACAACGGGTTAAATTTCTTAATTTTGTCACTCACTGACTCACCGATCATCAAAATTCTAAGTCACTTCTAGATGACCTAGAAGCTTCAAATTTTGCACCAAGATAGATCATTAGCCACATATAAAGGAAAAATTATAAAAACATTAAAAAATAATATACCATAGAAAACAATTTTATATTAGCGGTTTGGCAAGAACATTGTGTATGGATTTAGACTGCATTGTTAACTTTGTTCGTTGTTTAAGTACTTAATTGTATGAATAGGAAAACATACATAGAATAGAAAATAATAATTTAAATGTAACAAAAAAAGATAGAAATACACTTACAAAAAATAAATGAGATCCCACGAAAACATTAAATGTAAAAAAATGCCAAATTTCTCGATGCAGCTTTTAATTTGTACTTATTGCCAAGTCACTATAATTATAATATAAAGAAAACTATTGGTACAATGACTAAATATTGATTTATAACTACAAAATAATTTGAATAGGACTTGGCTTCTATGAGATCTCAAAACTTTTTACGATGGAAAGACTGCATCGAGAGACTTGGCATTTTTTTAAATTTAATGTTTTTCGTGGGATATGCGTTTGTCCTAAAATTAGATAGAATTTTTTTTTAAATAAAACCTAAACATTCTAAAAATATACAGTATCTACTACTAACAGAAAAGACTGCGTAAGTCGGGTGACGCTACATTAAATTTAACTTCTAATATTTGAATACTTACTTACCTATACGGTACCTATACCTTGCGTATTAAATAAAAGAATTAACATCGAAGCGTTTACTCTACTGTTATGTAATAGTAACTACCGATTAATAAAAAGAAACATACTAAATTGTGTTATAAATATTTATTGAGGATTTAACAAATGACGTCAAGTCATCGATCGGAGGGGGGGACTTAAATTGGTGTGGAAGTACTATATTGTTTGTAGGATTCCAATAATAATAATAATAATAATAATTCTGTTATACTTCTTGCAATGAATTATAATAAATAATTCAGGTGCATACTCAGGTTTAGAGTGCCCTATGAGAAAACTAATATAACAAAAAACGTGTATTTGTAACGTACAGTGGGATCCATTAAGGAAACTTCCCGTAGACCCAAACTCAAATCGCATCGTTGTAGACAATACATACTAGGAAAAATCTTAAAAAATAATAATGGATTTATATTTGTATTTAAGTCTTTATTTGTAGAAGTTCAAAGGGGTAAATAAAAAGATATCTACTTGATCAAAAAGGATAGACAATGAAAGTGTGCACAATGCACATCGCTAAATTCATGATAATATTTTTACGCAAGGATTTACATTATAAATAAAACCACCGATTTTTATTTATTATTTTATTATTAATTGCTCATATTATGCTAAGTTCGATAATTATTTTATACAAAATCATGGTGATTTCGAATATTTATATAATGAATATCACAACGTTCAAAGAAGGCGACGTTAATTAGAAATTAAACAGTAAATAAAATATAAAGTTAATAAAGCGGGCGCAGCGGGCGCGGGCGAGGGAAGCGCCGGCGGCGCCCGGCCCGCGGTCCTCCGGCGGCGCGGAAACCGAGGGAAAGAGAGAAGAGCCGACACCCCGGCGCCGGCGGAGGAGCGGGGCCCAGACTAGCTGCGGCCCGGCCGCGCGCGAGCTCGCGACGCAGACCGGCGATACAGTACATTAGCGCTGGAACAGCGGGTTGGGGAAGTCGGGCGGGTGCGGCAGGGGCGCAGGAGGCGGCCTCGCGCGCCGCCACGCCACCAGCCAGCACGCGACGGCCGCAGCCACCGCCACCAGCGCCAGGAGCGCCGTGAGCGCCAGCGCTACGGCGAGGCCGGCCGCCGACACGCACACTTCCGCGGCTGCGCCTGAGCTCTCTGTTCCGGCATCACGTTGTCGTGCGGCTCGCGACGGGTCGCGTCGTTCCAGCGTTAGAATTTGATTAGATTCCACCGTCACCTCCTCGCGGAGACGGCCCGTGAGACCCTCTTCGATAACGTCTCGCTTTCTTCGTTTACCGAAAGCGTCGTTGCCCCGGCAATTTACCTGCACATGATAGGTATGTTGAATGAATAAGAACCAATTTTTAAGCAATCGTGCGAAGGTGTTAATCAAAGTAAATTCAGATCTACATTTAATAGAGGTATAAAACCATATATATACATAATAAATACAATCTAGAAATAAGCATTTTAGACTGAAATAAAAACATACGTTTAAACAGATTATACAGATTAATGGAACGTTTAAGATATTTATTAGGTAACTAGAATTATATTTTTATTTGCACAGTCATAAAGCTTAAGGCGGAGTCTAAGGTCAATTTCAAATCGTGAATTTTGCACACAACTAAAGACTTCTCACAAAGAAGCACACAAACAAATAGTTTTCTATTTGTATGTGTATCTAATTAACCAATGAGAAAAGTTATTCTGAAAGCAGGCGTAGACTAGTTCACAGTCTAATGACAAGATACAGACATTTCATCAATACATATAATAAAAACGTAACGAGTCGCTGTCTGTTCATGGAAGATATATGAGAAAAAATATTATTGGAGACCTTTATTAACGCAATAGAACCCAAAACAATGATTTTTGGAATTTTTGTTTGTTTGTCTGTTTGTTTGTGATGATCTAGATGGGGTTTTCAATGATATATTGTGGTAAGCTTAATTAACATTTAGTTTAATTCATGTCAATCGGTTGATAAAAAAGTTATGGCAATTGAAAGAGTCACGTTGAACTTGCTGAACGTTTGTTGGCGCGGGTTAGGTATTTTGTACTATAGAATAGTTTGTTTTAGATTAATACGTAATAGTTAAACTGATTAAGTTCTTCAACATGTTCAAAAAGGCTGCCCAAAGTCACTTTACTACGCGGGCGAAGTCGCGGGCTTGTATTAAAATATGTTTACATAAAAAACAATAACTATGCAGTCTTTCAAAAATGTCAGTCTCTGTACTTCACTACTCTGTACGTCCCGAACTTTCAATTATAGAATCGAGTTTTTGACAAATTGAAAAAAAACACGTCACGGCCAGAATGCGTTCGAAACGCTGTTACGTTAAAACAAATCTTATTCCCATACATATAAGAATAATATTGCAACAAGCAAATTTAAATAGTTATTATAAATGCGCGGTATTATGAAAATAATAAAAACTTATAAAAAATAAAACAATTTTAGACTATTATATTATTCTAGAGGAACTTTCAAAAATTGTAGGAGCGACTAGTGCGTTTTTAAGTTTTTTAATAAGTTTTATATGTAAACACTACAATTTCAGTAGTCTGGAGTAGGTCTAAATATGGAGCCAAGATACAGTTGAGGTAACTCCTTATTTATTTACAGCAGCTACCTTGTGTTTGAGCTTGATTAAATCGTATTGATAAGGACTTTACACAGAGATGGGTTGTGACTGCCATAAGGATTCTGATGCTGCATAGCGTAAAGAACCCTCAACGGGATATAATAGCTACCTTATGTTTGGATTTAATTAATTTATTATGATGAAAACTTTGCACCCCTTTGAGTTATAGTGAAGGTTTGCAGTAAATCTGATGATGGAGACCAGATACAGCTTAGGGAATTACAGCATTTAACATAGGACAATCACTTTCCGACTCAAGGAACCGTCGACCGTCGTTTCTTCCTTCGAGAAGTAAAATAAAATAATTTTTAACAAAAACAAACCAACTTCAAACTAAAACGCAAGAAAGTCGCGCCAAGTAAAACTATACCTGTTTGTTTGGTTAAATGGATATTGTATAGCTTGTTGTAGCATTTACTTGGTACTGACTTGCAAAGTTATGAAATTACTAATAAATTATTTCTATATACTAAATGAAAATACGTATTACTTTGTGCAAAGAAAATTTAAAAAAAAATTTATATCTTGCTTTTTAGTTTATCTTCGGTTTATTTTTGTTAAAAAATAGGTTTATTTTGTACATATTATTTTAATGAAAAGCAAAAATTCTCAATATTTTAACTCGAAATACGAAAATGTTTTAATTAGCGTTCCTTCACGTGACGCGTCGATATTCGCGAGAGATCTGTCATTCTCGCTATTCAGAGCGTCCGCAGACAACGTTTCTAAACGCAGGCCAGCGGCCGACTGAAATGCATTGAGACGCAAGTCACAAGTGTATACGGATCGCAATAAGATCGATTGTAGCTTACCATAATATTGAAGTTTCGAGGGGGGCGTTTTTTCTCTATTTTATTTTACACGTTATTTTTAAATTTCTTTTGAAATATAAACGAACAAACAAAATCTGTTGGTGCCAAAACTTTATAACATAGATTTAGTATCTATTTATTAAAATAAACTACATTTTATCATTGTTAATTACCATATATCGACGCGACGTGTAAAATTTTTGTCAGAGGTAAGTTTGCAAATTAATTACAGCGAAAGTATTATCTTTTATTTAAATTTTAACTTTATTAACCCTTTTCGGTATCATGCTCTATATCATATATTTTTCTACACTCCGTGCAATTTATGTAAAATAGGAGTCCTAAAATACCGAAATGAGATCACACCTCGCCTTAATGATGTGTATAAGTTCAAATTGTAATTTCTTTTTACCGGTTGACATTTTCCAAAGCACACGCGTATGTTGCATTGGAATCGTATGTTATCGCTGCTCGGGAACTTGAAGGCGTTGAATGCGGCTCGCAGCGCGCTGCCGTCCTCGCTGCGCTCCCATTCGCCGAAGATAGCCGCGTCGGTCGCACACCCGTCCGCGTCCGTCACACTATACTCGTTCTCTATGTTCGTCGACACTTCGCTTGTCTTCGCTATACAGCTTCGAGCGAAGCCACCGTAAATGCCTGTGACAATCAGAACAGAATTTAAAATATAGGAAAATTTACAAATTTATGTCTCATAGCGACGCTGACGTTAACAAGGTAAACGTAAAGTGAGTTTAATACTCGTTATTCAATATAAGTGTTTACGGTTTACCGCGCGGCACACAGATGTCGCTGAACAAGCGTACATCGAGCTATTGTTATTAAAACGATGGAGCTATATAAACCGAGCAATTTTGTTTGCCCTCTCTCTTCTCTTCGCTTAACTATCTATTGAATATATAAGTATTAAAGTTTATCTGTGTATCAATGCGTTTTTTTACGCCGGTCGTCGTGGCCCGTGAGTGTACCAAAAAATAAAGTAATTAAAATCAAAAATACATTAAGACTGCATAAAATATATACCTAGTACCTACTAGTGATGTAACGAATATCAATTTTTAGGCATTCGCGAACGCGAATGCGCATGCAAATATCTGCCGTTGATATTCGCGAATGCGAATGCGAATATTGTGTTACTAGTGTTCCTAGCAAGCGGATGTTTAGTGGTGGGATTATTTATACCCCGCATCGCAATAGACTTGAAGGAGTAAAAGCTTCGAAGCTTTTATTTTTGAAGTACAATATTCCTCTACTAAAGATTAATTAATTATTAATTTGTTAAAAAAATGTATTGAAAATATTTTTAAATGTTAATATTTTGCTCAAATTAGTTTAATATTATCTTGTTTGATATTATTATTTTCAGTTCAATAAAAGAAGATGATAATTTTTTAGTTAAAATGGAAGTAGATTTTTTTAAGAACTATAACTAGGTACATTAAGAGAAGGATATTTTTGATAATTATTATACCAAGCATGTATTTTGTTTTTATATAAAAATAATATAGAGGTTATTTTTTTGTAATATTCTTGTTTAAAAATCGAAGATTACTTAAAGTTCAAAATAGTAGACTATTTATGTAAAGACTGATTAAAAAAAGTATAACAGAAGAATATGTTTTGGTTTGAAATATGTTAAACATTATATTTTTTTAAGTAAATTGTAATAAAAACTTGATTATTTATATAACCAAACCAATACTAAGTATTAAAGTAAAGTATGATTATAATTAATATAACAAAAAATAATAATTATAATTGCAAGTCTGTGTAAATTAGAAGGTATAAGATTCCCATACATATACAGCATACATAAAATCACGCAAGTTTAATATTTTGTAATAAATATTACAAAAAAATTTTTTTGTCTAATTTACCTTTCTGTTATTTACATTTTTTACTTACATATTCGCATAAATTTTGCGAATGCGAATACGAATACGAATGTCAAGAAATATGCGAATATTCGCTAATGCGAATATTCGTTACATCACTAGTACCTACGTTGTGACAAGATGACAGAATATTCCATTAATATCTTCTCACTAATATAATATAATATCTATCTAATATTATATTTTTCCCTTACATCGACTGATTTATTTAATGTGTCAAGATGTCTTGTAATATAAGATAATATATTTATTGGTTTTTGAAGCCAATTGTACGAGATTTTTGTACTTACTGGACGGTTGTACATCAACTTGCAGCACTAAGTTCTCGCCTATTTCGGCGGAGCTGACCTCGTCTCCGGTTCGTGAAACTATTCTCATGGAGCATGTGGGTGGCGGACCAGTGTTTGCTATGGTGCCAGCCGTAGTCAACATGGACACGTTAAACGCAAGTGTTACATTCTGTTCACCTGTTTGATAGATACACTTTATGTGGAACGCTTTGGCGTTTGACGTTACCAGTTTGGGATGTTTTTGCATAACTAGCACG
The DNA here is from genome assembly GCA_026213755.1 of Eurema hecabe. Classification (NCBI taxonomy): domain Eukaryota; kingdom Metazoa; phylum Arthropoda; class Insecta; order Lepidoptera; family Pieridae; genus Terias; species Terias hecabe. The sequence goes on from JADANM010001810.1 coordinate 5,277,590, forward strand.
AAGCTTGCAAGACCCTGTAAAATAAAAAATGATTTATCCATATACTTATATGATACACTTTACCTGTATTTAATTTTTTTTGTAAGGATAATACTTTTCACTCACATTAACATGAACCAAGCCACAATCTCCGAAATGAACAGTAAAGTCAATGGGACTCTCTTGACTTTCAGAAGTGTGCACTACGAGACGACACCGTTCGTCTTTGCTGTAACCTTTCACGTATAGCACACCATTGAAATCCTTTATTTTTAAACTAACACGAACACCATCAGCTAAACAGTGAACCTGAGAAAATAAATAATGTAACATTTAATATTTATCCAAGCCGGATTTTTATTAGAAATTCTCTATCCTAAAAAGCTTCATTACCTGCATATCTGGTAGAGGGAAATCTGTTCTGTAAGTAATATTCGGTGTAGAGGTGGCGTTGCACTGAACTTTAGGATTACCAACGTAGCCCGTTATGCATGTGCAATGTGAGCGATGTCCGACAGCATCGCACGTGGCATACAAGCCGCACGGCTCCGCTTCACACGCTGGCACGCACTTTCCGTTGACACATTGAGCGTCATCGTTACAATTATCATCAGATCGGCAACCAATGGTCACGCACACATCACCCTTAGCCGTAAAACCGCGCTCGGAGTCACACACGCAACGACCACGCGCGTCTACTATTTTGCCTTCCCTTTCAGAGCAAGGTTCGCATTCCCCGTATTCGTTAACACCTTGCCCATCGATGCATTTTGTAATTGGTGCTAAAACGTACAACGCATATTAATATTAAGTATAGTCTATTGAAAAATTAATATAATTCTTTGTTAGCTTATCATTTTTAATTTATCGTTTAGTACAAGTCACGGCGATATATTCCTGTAATATATTTTATTTACGTCTAAATTACTTACGTTTGTATGGAGTACATTCCAACAAGGCATTTCCTTTGTATCCTGGGATGCATTCACAAATCATAGTTCTTACTGGATTTGTATCTGCGACTTCACATTTTGCATTTTTACCACATGGCACTATTTCTAAGCACGGGTTGACACATCTTCCATCTAAGCAAGCAGTTCCAGGCGGACAATCAATATCAGAGGAGCATTGTTTTTCAGTTTTATTACAGCCATCACGATTGCTTTGATAGCCCGGAGGACAAACACAGTATACCTCGTGTAAGTGTATTCGACATTCAGCAGGTTCCTTACACGACGTAATAGTGCAAGGTTCTACGCACTTACTATTAATACATGACATTTCTGGTGGGCAATCTCCGTTTGCGCGACAACTTATTGGTGTGCAAGCTACATTAGCATTTCCGGATGTACCGAATTGACAGCGACAGAGGGCCCGATGCTCCTCTCCATAGCACTCTGCTAACTCCCCACATGCATTAGGTTCCACCGAACACGCGGGGACGCAACGGTTATTTATGCAAGTTTCATCGTCTGCACATTGACTGTCCGCACGGCAAGTAACAGAAAAACAGCCCGTTTGTGGATCACCCAGAAAACCAGGTTGACATGCGCAAATGGGCTTGTGGTCTCGTATTTGACAATCTGTATTAGGACCGCAGTCGCAAGGATTTTTGCAGATAGATGTTATACAGGCATGGTTAGATGTACAGTCATTGTCTGCTTCACACGCTACATCAGATATGGTGGTAGCAGGTCGACACACGCCTCCGCCACCGCTCACATAGCCGGGTGGACAAGAACATAGCATGGTGCGTACCGGCAATGTTGCTAATACCTCGCACTGCGCTGGACTAGCACATGGATGTAACGCTGTACACGGGTTAACACATTTTGAGGATAGACAAGCAAGTTTAGATGGACAGTCTGCATCAACGAGACATTCACCTGTAGTTTCAGGCTTACATTCAACGTAGGGGCTTCCCGTGTATCCATATTCGCATTTACACACCGGAATATGGTTGCGTACCAAACAAATTGCGTTTCGGCCACAGTTGTTGTTGGACAAACACGGATCGATACATTTATGTGCATGGCATTGTTTGTACCGTGGACAGTCACCATTTGACCGACATTCAATCGGTATGCAATTTGAGTATGCATCTCCTTCGAAACCGGTGCGGCATCGACAGAGCGGGTGATTTCTTTCAACATAGCATTCAGCGTTAAATCCGCAAGTGCTATTTAATAAACAAGGACTAATGCAATTGCCATTAATGCAAGCTTCGTTTGATTCACATTCTGAGTTCGTTCTGCAACCGACAATTCTGCAAGCACTATAGGGATTTCCATCGTACCCATCTCGACAAGAACATACCGGTCTATGGTTTCGTACAAAGCATTCAGCGTTTTCTCCACAATTACACGGATTTCGACATATTCGGTTAACGCATGATTCTTGATCACTACATTCGCTATCTGAAGCACAACTTAACGGTGGTAATTGGAGTGATTGACAAGATCCATTTTCATCTGGTACAAATCCTTCTGGGCATCTACATATCATAGTGCGGAAAGGAACGCTGTTCGATACTGAGCACCGTGAATTACCTTTGCATGGTGCTAGTTCAGCGCATGCGTCACGACACTCATCTTTAAGACAAGCTTGTCCACTTGGGCAGTCTCCGTCCATTACACATTCAGGTCTTCCAATAACCGACACTTTCTCGCATTGTACTAAAGGATCGCCAAGAGGTAACGCTGTAGGACACTTGCAGGATGCAGCATGATTTTTAGCAAAACATTCAGCATTTGTTGCACATGGATTTCGTCCAGCTAGTGAACAAGCGTTTTCGCAGACCCCGTTAACACAAACACTGTCGTCATTACAATCATAGTGGGTTTCACATTCTGAGACTTGACATTTACTGAAGGGATTTCCTTTAGTACCAGGCGGACATCTGCAGTTGGATCTATGCGACTTTCCATAACACTCTGCACTAATAGCACACGGAGTTTCCAATAAACATGGACTAACGCAAGCGCCGTTATAGCACATGTCGCTATCTGGGCAGTCTGACTCTGTGGTGCAGCTCACTAAAAGAAGAGTAAATAATTATAAAAATTGATGAACGTGATTTTATTTATACTAATAAAAATATTCTCGCTATTATATTATTAAAAACCAACCTTTAAAGCAGTCTGTGTATGGATTTCCGGAGAAACCTCGTTCACAATAGCAGACTGGATGGTGTCTAACGACATTGCATTCGGCATTGGTGCCGCAGTTACATGGATTAGCGCAAGCGCCATTTATACATGCTTGTGACAATGGACAATCCGAGTTCGCTTTACAGCCCACGGGTAGCATGGAATCTTCAGATGCTAAAATTTAAGATATTTTTTCATTTAATAATATTTGGAGACATCAAATAAACGATTTATCATTATGCTAATTAAGAGTTTCATAAATATATGGAATTGATTGTGCTGGCTTGACATACAGCACTAGACAATTGTTAATTGTTAAAACTTACGTGGCACACAACGCAATGTCGCGTCTCCAGTATAGCCTTTGGGACAGGAACACTGCGGGCGTCCGGACAGCACGCGACAAAGGGCCGCGGGGCCGCACGCACCCTCACAAGGGTTTACGCATACTCGTTCAACGCACGCGCGTTCATCATCGCATTCACGGTCGCTGTAGCACTCGTAGATTGTAGGTTGACGACCTTCTACAACAAAAACGCATACGTTTTATATTTGATTTTTTTTAATAAATGAAAATAAGATATTAGGACTATTTCTAAAATTCAAATTTTGTTATGAATTTTTAGTTTATTTAAAATCATAAGAGGTCGAAATAACGCCTCCATAATTTAATGATTTATAATATATTTTTATCTTACCCGTATTACATTCGATTCTTGGATTTCCAATGTATCCTGGTGGACACGAACATCTCGCGACGTGGTCAATCGATTCACACAGGGCGTTCTGACCGCAGGATGTAGCTCTACAAGCATCGATGCAGTTGCCTCGTCGACATATTTGGCTATTTGCACATTCCGTATCAGACGAACATTCCACTTGTGGTGGAGCTCGACATCCAGTATCAGGAGCAGCACGACCGCCATCGGAACAAACGCATGCTATGGCTCTTAATGGCAGTATATCGATAGTTTTACAAAACAGGCCAGATTCGCAAGGGTTATCTTGACACAGATCAACGCAGCGAGAATTTACACAAGCCAAAGGCGTCGCGCACTCTGCATCGACGGAGCATTCTTCCACGTTCTGAACAGTAACACATCCTTGTATATATGGATCTCCGGAACGGTCTGGAGGACAGCTACAAATCGCTCTATGAGCACTTGGTGTACATATTGCTCCAGAGGCGCAGGCGTTCTCGGAGCAGACAGGTTGGCAGACACGATTTAGTCGGTTGCAGGCTTTAGTATCATCGCAATCTTCATTGTATTGACAAGCGGCTGCGATACAAGCACGTCGTGGGTCACCCTGCGTACCCGCCGGGCATCGACATGTCGCAACATGAGCGATAACCTCGCAAACGGCGCTGCGTCCACAAGGCGAGTTAAGGATACAAGGGTCTTGACAATATCCATTAACACACGATTTATCAAATGGACAGTTATCGTCTGCAGTGCATTCGGCTGTAAAACAAAAATAACAGTCACTCAATATACTCACTATACAATGCATTTTTCCTTAATATAACTGTTTGCATCTCATTCCATAATTTATTTCTTGTTCTTTCAAAAATAGTTTAAAAAATTGTTACTAACGCGTGTAGCAGGCTCGCGCAGGGTCGCCAGCGGTGCCGGGCGGGCACCGACAGCGCGCTCGGTGCGCTGTTGCTTCGCAAAGAGCACCGGCACCACATGCATTCGTACAAACAGCCACGCAACGCCGCGACACGCAAGCCTCCGCTGCTCCACATTCACCATCCGAAAGGCAAATAGCACCGACTGCACCTACAGATTTATTTATTTATTTATTTATTTTACACTTTATTACACCATAATAAAAAAAAAACAGTACAAACTAATAAAAAGTACAAAATTAGGCGTAAAAGGCGGCCTTATCACTTAAAAGTGATTTCTACCAGGCAACCTAGTAAATAAGTAAAGAAAGAAAGAAAGAACGGGTAGGTATACAGGTGCAGAAACAAAGATATTATATACATATATAAATCCAGTACATACACAAATATATGAATATGCATAAATTAATTTTAATGCCTATAATATAAACACATGTAACATTCACAGATTATACATAATACTACATACATACAATAAAAGTTTACACATCTGAGCAATATGCCAGTCTATAATAGAAATTAAAGACAAGTTTTTTAAAAGCGTTTAATGAAGGAGCTTTTTTAATATTAAGAGGTAGGGAGTTCCAGAGCTTAATAGCGGTGACAGTAAAAGAGTTTGCATAGAAGTTGGAATGATGAGAAGGAATATGCAAAACTAATCTGTCCGCAGAACGAGAGGAATAATTGTCACAGTGCAGAAATTGGAAGTTTACTTTTAGGTAGGAGGGGGTTTTAGGATTAAAGAGGATTTGGTATAAGAGATGAAGGACATGTGAATTACGACGAAAGCGAATAAATAGAAAGCGAGATTTATTTATTTTTCATTATTAAAAGGATTCTTTTCTTTTCTAAAATAATACTATTTCTAGAAATCTAAAAAACTTTCATAAAATTAACCTTGAATTTTATAATTAAATAATTATCCATACTAATATTATAAATGCGAAAGTTACTCTGTCTGTCTTTCCATCACGCTGAACTAAACTACTGAACCGATTAGAACGAAATTTGGTACAAAAATAGTCTAGAGCCTGGGGAAGGACATAGGCTTTATTACTACTACTACTTTTTTTTAATCAACCCTCAAAAGGTTGCACGAGGGGTTAAAACTTTTTATAATTTTATGCTTTCACGGCCAAACTGCTGAACCAATTGTAATGAAATTTGGTACTCGGAAGGTCTAGAGCCTGAGGATAAAACGTAGACTACTTTTTAACTGGAAAAAAGGGTTATGAGGGGGGAAGCGGGGTCAAAGTTTGTAGGAACAGCTAGTAAGAATATATATTCTTCAAATAAAAAGAATGAAAAAATATTTTATTAAGATATGTTTTCTATTCCTCGCTTGATTAAGAAGTGACTTTGATATTAGTGACATACCAGGTGTACAAGCAACGTTAGGGTCTCCTTGTAAAGGAAGAATGCAGGAACAAGAAGCCCGATGAGCAGATGCACGACATTCTGCGCCTGCGCCACAAAGCTGCGCTTCGCAAGCCGGCGTGCACTGCTTTTGTAAGCAACGCTCTTCGTCGCCACATTCTGAATCTTCATTACATTGACCTCCTATTAAATTGGAAATATACATAAATATACCAAATAATTATAATTTAAATTCACTTCTATTTTTTTAGCATGTCAGATTAAATAACCATAAGGTAAAATAGACAAAAAATAGTTAAGAAAAAAAAAACTAAAAATAAAAGTGTCTGTATTTGTTTGGTGCTGTGTATTATACACATTTAAAGGAAGTGTAACATTTTCATTGTAATATTTACAATTCAATACCATAACCATAATCCACATACTAATTATACAGTCTCAATTGACTTATACTTACAATATAAACGATTTCCTATGTTCATAAAAACCTTACAGTTTTATCACGCAGGCTAAAACACTGCAAGTAATGAATAATTATTGTAATTATATTTTTGGGACTTCTAAGTGACTTACTTGAATTACACTGTACAGACGCATCACCGAACATTGGCCTGGGGCATTCGCAAACTAATGTTCGGAACGGTAGTGTGTTTGCAACGCGACATACTGCTCTTGTACCACAAGATGTGTCATCGCATGGATTTTTACATTTTCCTTGTAAACATGCCAAGTTAGGTCCACATTCAGCATCGCTCGAGCATTCTACATCTTCATACGCTATAAAAATATTTAAATAAAATTGCAGATTGTGTTACGTTACTTTTCTATGTATTTTATAAATCGGTTATATCTTAAAGCGTACCTGGCTGACAATTGATTTTAGGATTGCCAGTAGTACCGTGCGGACATTGGCATGTAGCCACATGGCGTACTACAGTACATTGAGCTTCTTGTGCACAGCTTCCTGGACATGGATCTTGACAGACGCTTCCACGACAGGCCAACCACAATGGACAGTCTCCATCAACGACACATTCCTCCCTGCGACACTCCACCCATGGGTTTCCACGGGCTCCTGGGTTACATTCGCAAGTTGCGATATGACCTCGAGCAACGCATTGAGCATCGGCACCGCAGCGAATACGAGAGCATACTTTCACACAAGAACCACTGTCACAGCTTTCATCGTATGGACAGTCATTGTTACTATGACACTGAACTGCAAGTAATTATTTAATTAAATAAATAAATAAATTGTTCCAAAAAATAAGTATTATAGTATGTATTTTATTATGGCATACCTGAATAACAGCCAGTATATGCATCACCTTCATATCCAGGTAAGCAAGCGCAAAGTGCTCTGTGTTGTTTGGCTATACACCTTGCATTCAAACCGCAACTATTTTGAGCACAAACAGACACACATCTAGAGTCCACGCATGCTGCATTATCTGCACACTGATCATCGCGTGAACACTCTGGCGTTGGTGGTGGTGGCGTTAATATAGAAATACGTTCGCAACGAACAAGCGAATAGCCAGTATATCCTTCTGGACATGAGCAAACGGCGGAATGCCGAACACCAGTGCAGATGGCGTTTAAACCGCAGGAGTCAACACAAGGATCGGAACATTTTCGATTTATACATGAACGATCACCGGGACAGTCATCATTGACGACACACTCAGGATATGAGCAGAATCCATCGCGACAGGTTCCATGCGGTCCACAGGGGTTCGGGTCACATGGGTCATAAACAGTTGGAGACGTTGGAGGCGCTTCTGCAATTTTAATATACAAATGTTAAGGAGATCATTCAAATAATTTTTATACATACAATATAAGACATGTTCTAGGTTAACAAGTTAAGTATCTATTGTGTTTATAAAAGAAACCCTAAAACAAATGACAATTATCTTAAAATCTTATAGGTTATAAAAGTGTCCAGTCCAATCCAAACTTTAAAATTTTACTAGTCTTAAAAATATTTTTATAATTAGGAATATAATACAAACCTTTTGCAACACAATTAATGAAGGGATCGCCAGTAGTAGATGCAGGGCATGAGCATATCGGTGCATGGTCGAATACACGACATACTGCACCGTTTCCACAAGTGCCAATACAAGGGTCAATACATTTATTTCTGATACAAGCTAGATTCCTTGGACATTCTGAGCTCACAACACATTCTGGCCGACAGCCAGAAGATGCAGCGTTCCCGCTAGTTCCACTTGGACACGAACATACAGCTTTATTATTTACGGGAGAACATAATGCTCCTGGACCACATGGTGATGGTGTACATGGTGGTGCTGAAAAATGCAAATAGGTAATTTTGAGTTTAGGCGATATACATAATACAACAACATACAAAGTTATAATGTTATTATAAAACGAATATGTAAATTTTTTACCTGTAATAACTCTATCGCATTTTTCGAATGCGTTTCCTCTTGTACCTGGCAGACACGAACATAACGGTACATGGTTAACTGTTTCACATTCGGCTCCTACTCCACAAGTTCCTTCACACGGATCGCGGCATTTTGATCGTATGCAAGCTCTTGTGGGAGAGCAGTCCGAGTCGGCGATGCACTCTGGCCGGCAGCCAGTGTATGGATCTCCCCGCAATCCCGTCTCACATTCGCACGAGGCCCCGTTGCCTCTCGCACGACAAATTGCTCCAGGTCCGCAAGGTGATGGATTGCAAGGATCATTTGGTATTTTTTCTGTAACATGATAAAATTGGGTGAAATTATTGCATTATTATATTTTATCCACGAAGCGTAACGGAAGCTTTTGTAGCTTTTCAATGACAAGTCTGCGACTCACGACGTTCCGTCAGAAAAACCCATGCCTAAGTTTTTAAAACGAAAACATACGTTCATCAGCATCCACGTCTTAAAATAATTTTAGCAATATCGTTCATTTGAGTTGATGTTGTAAGATTAAGCAATCTTCCAACTGAGTCTATCTTACGAATATTCTCGTCGGGTCGACATTCTGCAAGAGGATTCCCAAATGTGCCAGATGGACATTGACAACGTGGTTCATGAGCCACAGGGATGCAAACAGCATTACGGCCGCAAGCCCCGAGGCACGGATCCACACAACGTTTGTTGACACACATAGATCGCCACTCGCAGTCCGCAGAGCTGAGACACTCGGGTCGACAGGAAGGTGGTTGACCAAAATAGTTTGCTCGACAACTGCACGATCCATCAACGCAATCCGCGTTGGGGCCGCAATCATTACATGCTGATGGTACCTTAGGTTCTGATTGGAGTACTGTGGATATAAATAATATATTTAGTAATATATCAAAAGTTACAATCTCGAATTGCTTTACGTCTCAAGTACCAAAAGTTATATTACCTGGTAAGCAGCGAATAAATGGATCGCCAGTGTAATCTGAAGGACAGCTGCAAATAGGTGAATGCATCATTGTGTGGCATATCGCGCGCAATCCACAAACGCCAGGACAAGGATTTTTGCATTTATTATTCTGGCACGCAAGGTTGGCAGGACAGTCAGAGTTTTGCCGACATTCGGGGCGGCAAGAGGGAGGCTCCTCAAGAGCCGGCGGACGACAGGAGCAGTGCGCGACGGTGCCATCCGCGCGACAAATACTATCAGGTCCACAAGGGTTTGGTATGCACGGATCACTTACTACTGGCGCTAGTAAAATATAATAAAGGATTATTTCTCGAAAAATAAATATTTTTGTAGATGATTGTAAAGAGGATATCTGGCAATTATAAATTATCAAAATAAGAAATTCAACTCATTAGGAGTTGAATTTCTTATTTTATTTCATAGGTATTCAGAAAACAGGCACATTCGCACATTTATATATCGAAATATTATTAATTAAATGCAACAATTTTATACCTATAGCGCGGCGACATGCAATGAAAGGATCTCCTTGAAGTGGAACAGGACATTCACAAATTGCAATATGATTATAAACATTACACACGGCATCCAACCCACACGCATTTTTACATGGGTTGATACATTTGTAGTTAATGCATGCTTGATTTTTCAAACAATCTTTATCACTTGTGCATTCTGGCCGGCATTCTATGTAGGGGTTGCCGTGATATCCTTGTATGCAAGAACATGTTCCATTTTCACATATGGCATTAATACCACATGATAATCTTGCACATGAATCCAGTGGAAGTGAAGGTTCAATATCTAAAAAAATTATCATAATATTAATCCTAAAATATTTTCAAATTGATATATTTTAATAAAATTAAAAAAAAATACCGACTTTAATCTCTACTTATTTCTATACCATTACCTTTGTTAATGAGTTGGCAACCAATAAATGGATCGCCCTGATAATTGTTCGTACACGTACAGATAGCGAGATGGTTTATTGCTTGACACCATGCGTTTCTTCCACAAGATCCCAAGCAAGGATCTACGCATTTTTCTCGGATGCAAGCCTTATCATTTGGACAATCTTCGTTAATGGTACATTCAGGTGTGCAGCGCGGTGGAGTTCCAATATATCCTTGTTTGCAACTACATACCGCTGAACCCCCTATGTTTCTACAGGACGAGTATAGACCGCAGGGAGAAGGTTCACAGGGATTGTTTGCTTCATCATATTTAGGTTTCTCCTTAACACACCGAATAAATGGGTCACCTTCGAAACCGGATAAACATGTGCAGTATGGACTGTGACGATAGGTTCGACATATTGCGTTTTCACCACATGCACCAATACAAGGATCGACACATTTTTGTTTAATACAGGCTTTATTAAGCGGACACTCAGAACTCATTACACATTCGGGTTTACAGTTGGGTGGATATCCGGTGTAATCGGGTAAGCATGAACATATAGCCTTATTATTTTGTTCTGAGCAAGTACTATAAGGTCCACATGGTGACGGTGAACATGGATTAGCAGGTTCATCTACAAATATAAAGAATTAAATATTAGAATTTATTTATTAATACTTAGGTAATATAAACTCTTTTGGGTATTTAAATGTAATGTTTACACATTAAAATACCTTGCTTTGGAAGACAGTTATCGTAAGGGTTTCCGATGTGTCCAAATGTACATAAACATTTAGGAGTGTGATCTACAGTTTGGCAAACTGCATTTATACCACAAAATCCGGGACAGGGATCGCGACACTTATTGTTAATACACGCGAGACTCTGTGGACAGTCTGAGTTAAGTAGACATTCAGGTCTACAACCGTCATATGGATTTCCAAAGTAATTATTTATGCACACACAGCTGGCGGTTTTGTCGCGTTCTTGGCAAATGGCGTTTGGTCCACAAGGGTTAGGAATACATGGGGTAACTTGAGTCGGTTTTTCCGTAATTACTGGAAAGTAAATTAATTTATAATAAATAAACACAAAGATTTTTTTGTACAAAATTTTAAAATTATATGAAGGTTAATAATATAGTTATAGGAAGGAAATTATATTACCTGAAATTTGCGTGCATTCGTTAAATGGATCTCCTCGGTAGCCTTGCAAACACGAACATTGTGGCGAGTGACTGACAACACGGCACTCCGCATTGCGACCACAAGCGCTAATGCAAGGGTCGACACATTTTTTATTTAAGCAAGATTTATCGAAATTACAATCGCTGTTTGATACACATTCCGGTCGACAATAAGGTGGGTGTCCGATGTAACCAGTCATGCATGAGCATATCGAGTTTTCATTTATTTCTTTGCATATCGAATTAGGACCACATGGCGACGGATCACATGGCTTTTTTTCAATTGGGAATTCGCCTAAGAATTAAAAAATAATTTAAGTTGTAGTTTACAAATAAATGAAAAAAATTACGAATAATAATACGTGCATATAAGAAAACTTACTTAGAACTTTTGAGCACTGTATAAATGGATCACCAGTCATTCCATTCCGACAGTAACATATAGGCTTGTGATTATGAATTTTACATTCTGCATTAATTCCACACGATCCCAGACAAGGGCTAACACACTTCTGGTTGGAACATGAAAGTAAGGCTGAACAGTCGGAATCGACTACACACTCAGGACGACAAGCTGGCGGTGCTCCTACATAGCCCAACAAGCACGAACAGGTCGCTTGTTCGTTTATTTTTCTACATATACTATTCGGACCACATGGTGACGGTACGCATGGATCTGGGTTTGTTTGAACGGCTAAAATTGAAGATATTAATTTAAATAAGTATGAGAGTAAATAAATATTTATATAAAAAATATATCAAATTATCTAACAAACCTGAAATCGCCTGACAAAATACAAATGCGTTTCCAGTTGTATTGCGGGGACAAGAACACATTGCAACGTGGTTGTAGACTTCACAAATTGCGCCTCTACCGCACAGGTTATCGCAAGGATTGATACATTTATTATTTACACAAACTAAGTTCGAAGCACAATCAGAGTTTTGCGTACATTCAGGTCGGCAACTCATATATGGATTTCCATAATAGTTGGGCAAACATGAGCAGCGCCCGTCCTCGCAACGTGCATTCGCACCACAGGGATTTGGATTGCAGTTGTCATATTTTTCTGGTATTGATTCTAAAAAGTACCAAAATAATTATTTACTATACTCCTGCTGAGAAAGTATTTATGTTATTTATATTTATTGTTCATAGGTGTATAAAAACTGACCTATAGCTTGCTGTAAGTAGCAGCTGGCAAATGGATTTCCAGTGTATCCTTCCAAACAGCTACATATCGCTGCATGTTGATGCACCTGGCAGACAGTCTGGAGACCGCACGACCCAACGCACGGATCCTTACATTTTTGATTAATGCATGCTTTGTTACTGGGACATTCAGAGTTAACTGTACATTCAGGCCTACAATTTGGTGGGGATCCAATATAATTAGTTAAGCAAGTACACATAGGTACTTGGTTTATAGATTGGCACAAGGAATATGGGCCACATGGAGATGGTATACATGGATTAGCTTCGACTGATGGTATTTCTGAAAAAGGGGGAATTCATATAGTGTTTAAAAAAAAGAGTTTATAATATTAGTAGTAAAGAATGATCAATTGGGGCTCATCATAAATCAAAATTAAGGAACTTAATGTCACAGTTTATTAATATATTTTTGGTTAAAATCATAATTTACTACAACAGCTCGTATTATAGCGCTAACAGTTAAATGGTAAATATATATAAAATCTTCATATACATACTTTCTAAAAGTGCGCATCTTACAAATGGATCTCCCTCATAACCTGATCGGCACGAACAAATGGGAGCGTGGTTAACAACTCTGCACTCAGCGTTTTGACCACATACATCTACACAAGGATCTTTACATTTGTGTTGAACGCAGCTTTTTGTTGACGGGCATTCTGAGTTGACAGTACACTCTGGACGGCAATTAGGTGGATAGCCTGAATGTTCCGGTAAACAAGAGCAAGAAGCCACACCATTATTATTCCTACACGCCGCGTTACTTCCACAAGGGTTTGGTTTGCATGGGTCGTTAGATAGTGGTTCTGAAAACAATATTTTCATTTATTTATATTCTATTAATACAAGAAATTTCAAGTTATAACTGATTTATTTAATAGATACACACCCTCTTCTTTAATTATAATATGACAGTATGAGTAGGGATCGCCCGTATAACCCGATGAACAATAACATGATGGTAAATGGTTAATGACTTGACATATTGCAGTTGAACCACATACACCAGGACATGGATCTTGACACTTATTATTTGAACATGCCTTGTTAAATGGACAGTCACTGTTCGTCACGCATTCTGGACGACATCCTTCGTACGGATTTCCAAAGTATCCTTCGTGACAACTGCAAGTAGCTGCATTAAAAGATGAAATTCTACAGTAGCTATTTGCCCCACAAGGCGAGTCATTGCATGGATCTACAGGTTTATATAGTTGTTGTATTGGAGAACATGATAAGAAAGGATCTCCTGTATACCCTTCTTCACATGAGCACATTGCGGTATGAAGGCGAACTGTACACTTTGTGTTTAATCCACAGGAACCTTCGCAGGGGTCTTTGCACATGTAATTAATACAGGCCAAAGAAGCGGAGCAATCGTCACTAGTTGTGCATTCACGTCGGCAATTCGGCGGTGTTCCTTGAAAAGATGTTAAACAGGAACAAATATGCGAATCCCCGCTTGCTGTTATGGTACATGCACTGTTTGGTCCACACGGCGAAGGCACACAAGGGTTTTTAACTGGTTCTTCCAGTGGTTGTACTAAAATTAAAAAATACAATAAGTTTCTGAATCTTGTCTGAATCTTTTCTGTATGTAGTATTTAATTTAATATAAAATGTTATGAACGCCGAAAATTTAGTACGTATTAGAATATTGTTTTCATTGTATGAAATAATTGAATGTGAAATATGTATTACGTGGCAGTACTTTTTTAAAATAAAAAAAAATCTTGAGCAAGAGTAATGTTATTGTTTTGCTAAAATTCTGAACTAGCAATCTTTAGGCTTTATTTATTAAATTTATTGTATGACAATTTTTAAGAAATATATTTTGAGAGTATAAATATCAAAAATTGTGTGAAAATAAGAGAAATTAACATATCGTAGCACTGAGAAATGATATACAATCATTTACGCGTGTTATATACACTTACCAAAACAGTGTGTAAAAGGTGATCCCGTGTGACGAGGTGGACACGAACACACAGGATTATGATTAATGACTTTACACTCGGCATTAAAAGCGCAAGACCCTGGGCATGGATCTTGACATTTCATGTTAATACATGCCCGTGATGGTTGACAGTCACTGCTTTGAATACATTCAGGCCTACAATTTGGCGGATTTCCTATATATCCTTGAATACATGCACATACAGCTTGTCCATTGCTGTCGCTACATAAACTATTAGGACCACAAGGTGAAGCCTGGCAAGGTTTTGATGGAGGTTCTGTAAACAAATTGATATAGCTTTTTGAATAAATTCTAATACATACAATATTATTAAAACTTTCTTAAAGTAATACTTACTGTTGACTTTAATACATTGTGTAAAAGCATCTCCAGTCATACCAGTAGGGCAACTACATACAGCTACATGATTATATACGTTACATTCGGCATTCTCGCCGCACATATTATTACATGGATTTATGCATTTTGAATGTACACAAGTTTTGTCTAAAGGACAGTCTGTGCTTAGCACACACTCTGGTCGGCAGGCAAAATATGGATCTCCTTGATAATCTGGCAGGCATGTACATTCCCCATTATCACAGACTGCATTTGGACCACAGGGCGTCGGATTGCATGGATCCAGCTCAAGAGGTGGTTCTAAAAATAACATAAGTATATGAAAATTTAGAACATGCTTTATACCAAGGCTTTAAATTTATATAAAGTTATAATTTCGAGAATTATAAATTTTCAAAAGGCCTACCTTGTATTTTAAATGTACACATAGTGAAAGGATCGCCATTGAAACCTTGTTGACACCGGCACATTGGTACGTGGTTGATAACATTACATATAGCATTGTAGCCACAAGAACCTTGGCATGGGTCTTGACACTTCATGTTAATACAGGCTTTATTGCTACTACAGTCAGTGTTTATAACACACTCAGGTCTACAGTTTGGAGGACTTCCCAGATATTCTGTTTTACATGAGCAGGATGGTATACCTCCTATGTTACGACATTCAGAATTTAACCCACATGGAGAAGGCAGACAAGGATCAGACGTCACGCTTATTACAGGTTCTGCCGTTAATGTAATACAAGTCGTGAATGGATCTCCCGTGTAACCAGTTTTACATGAACATATTGGATTATGATTGATAACCCGACAATCTGCATTTATGCCGCATCCTCGAGGACACGGTGAGATACATTTCTCATTCTCGCAAACTTTATCCAGGAGACATTCGGAACTTGTTCTGCATTCTGGTCTACATTGTGGAGGTGATCCCTGATAGCCGGGCTGACAAATACATATTGCAATATTATCTCGTGAATTGCATTGACTGTAGGGCCCACAAGGTGATGGATTGCAGGGATCGAGGACTTCCTCTGTAAATAAAAAGATAATAATTTAGAACGTGAGATTTCTATAATAATGAATTTGCACACACAAATAGAATGAGATACTTACCATGAGGTTTGTATGTGCATATTTTATACGGGTTTCCATAATGTTGTTCGGGGCAAACACAATTTGGAATGTGATTGGTTACAAAGCATTGGGCTTTTATTCCACAAGTTCCCGGACAAGGATCGATGCACTTATTATGTTGGCAAGCCTGATTTGACGGGCAGTCAGAATTTAATAAGCATTCAGGCTTGCATGATATGTAAGGATCGCCTGAGTAACCTGGGAGACAAGTACAGGAGCCCACACTGTTTTGCTCCTTGCATTGAGTGTTACTTCCACATGGCGATGGTACACACGGCGTTGGTCTTTCTAATATAGTTGGTTCTGCTTGGAAATTGCATTGAAGGAAAGGATCTCCAACAAATCCATTTTTACATATACATATTGGTGTATGACTCACTACTCTACACTCAGCGTTTACACCACATGCGTTCAAACATGGATTGCGGCATTTTTTATTGATGCATGCTTTTTCAGAGGAACATTCAGTATTACTTGTGCATTCTGGACGACATGCCGGTGGAATACCAACAAAGTCTGGCAAACATTTGCAATCTGCGTCGTCATCTACTATACTACACTCTGAATTGGGTCCACAAGGCGATGGTAAACATGGATTTGTTTTCTTTGGTGGAGTTGATTCTGAAAATTGTGAATATATATAAGTGAATAATAAAGTGTCTCCACTGACCTAAATGAATTTAATTGCTATATACTATAGTTCTTTACTCACGTATTAACTGGCACACTGAAAATGGATCCCCTGAATATCGAGGCAAACAGGTACATATTGGATTATGATTTACGACATCACATTTTGTGTTTTGACCACAAGCTCCCGGGCATGGATCGATGCATTTTTGATTAGAACAAGCTAGATTTAAATTACAATCAGAGCTTAGTATACATTCAGGGCGACAGTTTGGCGGTGAACCGATATAACCTTGAACACACACGCAAACTGCATGATTGTTTATTTCTCTGCATTGACTGTATGGGCCACATGGCGACGGTTTACATAAATTAACAGGTGAGACATCTGAAAATACAAGGCGATAAGAGAACATTAAAAAATGTAGATACAGTTTTAATGAATAGAGTATTCTTTATTTTTTGGTAAATACCTTGAATTACATTGCAGTATATGAAAGGATCGCCACTTGTTCCAGGTGGGCATGAACAGGCCGGAATATGGTTGATAACCTCGCATTTAGCGTTTGATCCACACGTATTCTGGCATGGGTCTATGCATTTGTTGTTTATACAAGATTTTGTGCGTATACAATCCGAATTGAGAACACACTCTGGTTTGCAGCCCAGGTAAGGATCACCATAGTAATCGGAAAGACACGAACACTCCCCGTTATTGCATACAGCATTAGCACCACAAGGATATGGCGAACATAGATCAATTACATGCGGCTCTGAAAGAGGGACACATTTATTTAAGTTCAGCTTGAGTCCAAATACACGTATATTGAGGCCAAATAAATTTTTAAAGAAATGAGAATATAAATAACCACGAAGTTGAGTGATGGGAAAGCTAATGACATGATTTTTTACTTTTTAAAACTGTTGGTTCTAACATTATTTAACACTAACAAATAAATAAATAAATATTTATCATTTTTATTTTAATATGGTGAGTACATAGAATAGTATATTGCAAATAAATACCTTCTAATATAATACGACACTGTGTAAACGGATTTCCCGTGTAGCCAGATATACAACTGCATATGGGGAGGTGATTATTGATATTACATTCGGCGTACAGTCCACATGCTCCGGGACATGGGTCGACACATTTATTGTTAATACAAGTTCGGTCGGCGTTACAATCGGAACTGACAGTACACTCTGGCCGACAGTTTGGTGGTGTCCCAATGTAATTAGCTAAGCAAGTACAACGAACGTTGGAATTGTATTCTTGACACTGTGAGTTTGGACCGCATGGCGATGGGATGCAGGGGTTCCTATTTAATTCAGTCTGCGGCACCGATATTGGAACTAAAACCATATCACCTTGTTAAAAAATATATCAAAGTTATGGCATACGTTTATTATGGCTATAGTAATAAAACTTTGTTTTTACCTGGCATACAATACGAGAAAGGATCTCCAGTATATTGATCTTGACAAGAGCATATAGGATTGTGCGCTATTACTCTACAATTGGTGTTTCTGCCACATTGTCCTTGACATGGATCTATACATTTGCGATTTATACATGCTTTGTCCGTAGCACACTCACTGTTGGCTGTACATTCTGGGCGACATTTGGGAGGAGAACCCACAAAAGTATCTAAACAACTACATATTGCTTGGGAATTCACGTCTCGACATTGGCTGTTAGGTCCACAAGGTGAGGGCGAACAAGGCGTTACTTTGATATCTACAAACAAACAAAACCATTAATACATTTATACATATATAAATTTAAAGTATAAAAAAATAATATAATCAGTCACATACCCTCCACGACTTCTTTACAATAAGTATATGGATCTCCAGTAAGTCCTGGCGGACAATAACACGATGGCACGTGATTAACGACTTGACATATGCCGTGGGGTGCACAGGTTCCGGGACAAGGATCTCTGCATTTATTTTGTATGCACGCTAGAGATGGGCTACAGTCACTATTTAATACACATTCCGGGCGGCATCCTTCATAAGGATTTCCAACATAAAATTCTAAACACCTGCATGCACCAGCACCGTTTCTCTCTGTGCACTCTGCATTCAAGCCACACGGAGAAGGTTCACATGGTGAACTGTATTCTATAATGGAATCTAAAAACATTTAAGTACACACATAAATATGTAAATCCGCTCAACATCAATATAAAAACACAGATTGAGTTGTACATTCCAGTCGCCAAAAAAATAAAATATAAGCTTTTCAATAAGATATGATATACATTTTCAAAATCGTATTAATAAAATAAAAAAATAAATTACCTCTTATAGGATTACAAGAGACAAATGGATCACCAGTTTGTCCGTATGGACATGAGCACATTAAACTGTGACTAACCACAACGCAATCAGCATTATATCCGCAGCTGCCTGGACAAGGATCTTTGCATTTCTGATTAATGCATGCTAAGCTCGTAGAGCATTCAGCATTACTAATGCACTCAGGACGACAGTTTGGCGGTGCCCCCAAATATTCTGGCATGCATGTACAAGAAGGAGCTTCTCCTATTACTTTGCATATTGAATGTGGACCACATGGCGAAGGTGTGCATGGATCTACTGATGGCGCTGGTGTTGCGACTATAAGTAAAAGGTTTGAAATTGTATAATAAAGGTTAAAGACTAACATTAGTAAGGTAGCGGTATAATACTTACCGATTAATGTACAGTACGAGAATGGATCGCCTGTATACTGAGGAGGACATGAACATATTGGATTATGATTTACGACTTCACATCTAGCATCATAGCCGCAGCTTCCGATACATGGATTAATACATTTGTAGTTGTTACAAGCTTGATTTGAAGGACATTCTGCGCTAATTGTACATTCTGGTCGACAAGACGGCGGGCTGCCCATGTACGATGGTAGGCATGAACATATTGCTTGATTATTTAAAGACCGACACTGACTGTTAGGCCCACATGGATTTGGATTGCATGGCCTGACTTCGACAGCTAAAAAAATATATATATTTGAGACCAGATCAAATGAGATTTTGTAAGTACTAAATAAAGTATTCATATTCAAAAGTATCTTTATTCAACTAGGCTACATATAGTAACACATTAGAATCGTCATGGTATTACAAAAAATTTACCACCGCTACGGAAAGCAGTTTCTACAGAATAGAACCGGCAAGAAACTCTGATAGTTGCTCTTTTATTAAATAAGATTTTTATTTTAAATAAGATATTTATACATGAAAAAGGTCACCGTCCTGCGAGCGTTAAGAAATTTGGTTTATTCAACTGATACTTACTCTCTGTCTTGTGGCATTCAACAAAGGCATTACCAGTAGTTCCAATTGGGCATGTGCATATGGGAACGTGGTTGTAGACGTGACATTCTGCACTAGTCGCGCACATTTGAGGACATGGATTTATGCATTTATTTTTAGAACATACTTTGTCTGGTGAACATTCTATACTCGTTACACATTCAGGTTTACAGCCTGCATAAGGATCACCAAAGTATTCCGAAATACATGTACAAATTCCATTTGTACATAAAGTATTATAGCCACACGGAGATGGATAACATGGATCTGCTGGAAGTTCCTCTAAAAAATAAAATAAAATAAAGTACTGAATATATAAACGTTAGTATAATTTTCTTTTTAGTGATTTGATAAAATACTTGCCTTTAACGGGTTCTATTACAAAACAACGACTGAATGGGTCACCTGTCAAACCTTGGCGACATGAACAAGCAGGGAAATGATTAAAAACTGTACACTCAGCGTCTATACCACAACTGCCTGGACATGGGTCTATGCACTTCATATTTATGCATGCTTTATTGGACGGACAATCTTGATTTATAGCGCATTCTGGCTTACAATTTGGCGGAGCCCCTTGGAAGTTTGGTAAGCAGCTACACGCCGGGGAGCCATTGCGGTTTTGACATACGGCATTATCTCCACATGGATTGGGTGTACATGGATCTTTTTGCGGACTGTCTTGTATTGGTCCTAGAATTAAAAGAAAGATTAGTATTTATGATTCATGAAGCTCTGATTTTTCTTAAAGTTAAAATAAAATGTTAAAGACTTACGTTGTAAATAGCATCTTGTAAAAGGATCACCAGTATGTTGCATTTTACATGTACATATTGGACTGTGTGCTATAACTCTACATTCTGCGTTTACTCCACAATGGCCCGGACAGGGGTTGACGCACTTTAAATTTATACACGCTTGATCTGCGGGACACTCCGAGCTGACTGAGCATTCAGGACGACAGCCCGGTGGTACTCCAATGTTGTTGGGCATGCAAGAACATACACTTTGCTCATTTACAATACGACAAATACTATTTGGCCCACAAGGATTTGGAAGACACGGTGAAGTGGGTGCCATATCTTTTTCTAAAAATAACCAATAACTAATCAGTATATACATATCAATAAAAGTGGTTTATTAACCTTTTTTCTCAATAAATACACATTACCTTTTTGAATGCTACAATGCCTGTAGGAATCTCCTGTGTACCCAGGCGGACAGCTACAGGACGGTAAATGGTTGACTACAATGCAAATGGCATTAATTCCACAAGTCCCAGGACATGGATCTTGGCATTTATTACGAATACAGCTTTTATTTGGAGGACAATCTGAATTAATTGTACATTCTGGTCGACAACCTTCATAGGGATTTCCGATGTAATTAAGTAAACATGAACAAGACCCAACAAAGTTTTGTTCTTTGCAAATAGCATTAGCACCACAAGGTGATGGTGTACAGGGTGATGATTTTTCAGGTATGGGTTCTGTTTTGATTTGACAACTTGTAAATGGATCGCCATCATATCCGGGTAGACAGAAGCACGTTGGCGAATGGCTGATAGTCTTACATTGACTGTTTATGCCACATGCATTTACACAAGGGTCAGTGCATTTTTTATTTACGCATGCTTTATCTGTTGGGCATTGGCTGTTACTTGTACATTCTGGATGGCAATATGGTGGTGAACCGAAAAAGCCAGTTAAGCAAGCACATGAAGGCGACCCCAAAACTTCTTTGCAGATGGCGTTACCACCACATGGCGATGGAATACACGGTGATATGTCGGACAGCAATGGTCCTGTAAACGATATGAATTAGTATTATATTGCATGGTTGGTTTATCTAACTAAAATAATACATTAAAAGAAACTTACTGTAAGGAATGCATCTAACAAATGGATCTCCAGTGTATTTAGTGGGACAAGAACAAATTGGATTATGTTTTACGACTTGGCAAATAGCTTCAGCGCCACAAGATCCTTGACATGGATTGATACATTTTTGATTACTGCATGCTTTATTAGGAGGACAATCTGAACTGACCACGCATTCTGGTCGACACAGTGGTGGACTACCGATATAACCAATGACACACGTACAAACAGCTTGACCATTGACTTCTCGACAAATACTATTAGGTCCACAAGGTGAAGGCAAGCATGGGTTTATAACTGCAGGAGCTGTAATTGAATTAAAAAATATTGTTAACAAATAACATCAAATAAAAAAAAAATAAATAATCGTAATTCATTACCTTGTATTTTTTCACATCCAAAGAAAGCATTCCCAGTCATTCCACGGGGACAGCTACACATAGGTATGTGATTAATTACTTCACAAATTGCAGTTGATGCGCATGTATTTGGGCATGGATCTACACATTTATTTTTCACACAGGCTTTATTTCGCAAGCAATCTGTGCTAAGAACACATTCCGGTCGACATCCTATATATGGATCGCCTTGATAATTTTCAGCACAGGTACATTTTCCTTCATTACATAATGCGTTTGTACCACAAGGTGATGGATTACAGCTATCGATTACGTCATATTCTGGAAATATTTTTATCAAAGTAAAGGAATTTGTTAATAGCATTCGATTAGATAAAAATAATGAAAAACCTTACCTGGTTTTAAGTTAAGCTTACAAACAGTAAATGCATCGCCATTGAAACCATCAGGACAAGTACATATTGGTGTATGTCTAGATACAGTACATAATGCATTAATACCGCATGAACCTGGACATGGATCTCGACATTTTTGTTGAATGCAAGATTGAGTCGTAGGACATTCTGAATTAAGCGTGCACTCAGGTCTGCAATTTGGTGGACTTCCAATATATGTTTCCATGCATGTACAGGAGGGTATATTTCCTATATCCTTACATATCGCATTCGGTCCACACGGAGAAGGTACACATGGATTATGATATGGTTCTAGGACAGCATTTGCAATTGGTGCTGGAAATGAAAAAAGATTAATTTTTATTACAAATACTAAAATCAATAAATGAAGACATTTATAGTCATCATAGTTTTCAATACTTACGTGGCAAAGGTGAACATTTAGTAAACGGATCACCAGTGTACAAGGCTTTACAGAAACAAATAGGACTATGGTTGACTACTCTGCATTCCGTATTTTCTCCACAGGTGTTCACACAAGGGTTGATACATTTTTTATTCATACAAGCCTTATCTTTTGAGCATTCAGAACTAATAACACATTCAGGGTGACAGCCGGGTGGACTACCCACAAAATCAGGCAGACATGAGCAAACAGCTTGCGTATTTACTTCTTGGCAACGGCTATTTGGTCCA
Organism: Eurema hecabe; assembly: GCA_026213755.1. NCBI lineage: Eukaryota > Metazoa > Arthropoda > Insecta > Lepidoptera > Pieridae > Terias > Terias hecabe. Next base: position 5,301,180 of record JADANM010001810.1, read on the forward strand.
CATGGAGACGGATTACAAACAGTAACGGCAATTTCTTGACCTCCTATAAAATATGGTAAATACAAATAATTAAATAATATTTATAGGTTAAGAGCATGAGCTACAAGTTTAAAAGTTTATGTTTGATATAAATACTTACGTTGTACTGAACAGTGTCGGAAGGGATCTCCTGTAAATCCTTGTGAACAAGAACACGATGGCGCATGGTTTACAACTTGGCAAATGGCATTTGGTGCACAGGAGCCGGGACATGGATCCCGACACTTATTTTGTAAGCACGCCTTATTTGATGGACAGTCTGTATTAATAACACACTCGGGTTTACAGCCTTCATAAGGATTTCCGTAATAGTCTGGTAAGCATGTACATGAACCGGCGCCACCGAGTTCTTTACAGATAGCGTTTCCTCCACAAGGAGAAGGTTGGCATGGTGTTGTTATCTCATTAATAACTTCTCGTTTCCGACATTCTATAAAAGGATCGCCTGTATATTCTTGTTGGCAAAAACATGCAGGAGAGTGACTTATAACATGACAAATTGCGTTTAAACCACAGGATCCAATACATGGATCAACACATTTTTCATTGATGCAACTAAGGTGAGTTGAACATTCAGAGTTCGTAATACATTCTGGTTTACAGTTTGGAGGCGTTCCAAAATAGCCTTGTTGACATGTGCATGATGGTGCATCCGAAATTACTTTACAAATTGCGTTTAAGCCACAAGGCGACGGAAGACACGGATTTTGTCGTTCTGGTTCGAAAGTTTGTAAAATGCATCTTATAAAAGGATTTCCCGTGTGTGAGGGCGGACACGAACAAATAGGATTGTGATTGATAACTTGACATTTTGCTCCAATACCACAAGCGCCCTCACATGGTTTTATGCATTTATTATTTGAGCACGATTCCTCTGGGAGACAATCACTGCTTACAACGCATTCAGGTCTGCAAGACGGCGGCATTCCGACGAAGCCCACCAAGCAAGAACAAACAGCTTGCCCGTATATATCACGACACTGACTATTAGGTCCACAGGGCGATGGATTGCATGGTTGTTGATTAACAACTGAAATGATTAATAAAAATATTAAACAATTATACATTTATAAAATAAAGATAAAGTGTATGAAGATATCTTACCTTCTATAGAAGAACATTCGATAAAAGCATTACCAATCATATTCTGAGGACATCTACACATTGGCACATGATTAATAACTTCACATAGAGCGGTTGGAGCACATACTCGAGCGTTGCATGGATTCACACACTTGTTTTTAAAGCATGCCATATTTCTGTCACAATCAGAGCTAAGTATACATTCGGGGCGACATTCAAAGTAGGGATCTCCTTGGAATTCAGGCAAACAAGAACATTCACCATTTTTACAAACGGCGTTGGATCCACAAGGTGTTGGGTTGCAAGGATCAATTGTATCTTGTATAAAATCTGTAATGAATAAATTTTATTATAAATTGACAGTTTTTTGACTCGTAATCGAATCGTTTTTATTTTACTTTCATATAATTTACCTTGAGGCCTGCATTCAGTAAATGCATCTCCTACATAATTTGCGACGCAAGTGCAAATAGGAGTGTGATTTTTTATAATACACTGGGCATTAAGACCGCATGATCCGGGGCACGGGTCCTTACATTTTTGATTGATGCATGCTAAATTGCTGGAACAGTCTGAATTGATAACGCATTCTGGACGACAATTGGGAGGTGCACCTATATAGTCCGATAAACATGTACACGATGGGATACCTGCTACCTCTAAGCATTGACTAAACGGTCCGCAAGGCGATGGAACACATGGGTTTTGAATTGGTTCTTCAAGTGCATTTATAATTATTGGATAACATCGACTAAATGGATCACCAGTGTATTGATCTTTACAACTGCAGATCGGACTATGGTTGATCGTTATACATTTAGTGTTTTGACCACATTGTCCAATACAAGGATTTGTACATTTCTG
>JADANM010001810.1:5316236-5362357 GCA_026213755.1 Eurema hecabe
GCACCCACACATGGATTTAGACACTTTTCATTAATACACGCTTCATTACTAGGGCATTCCGAATTTATTGTGCACTCAGGTCGACAATTAGGAGGTGTACCGATGTAGTTTGAGTCGCAGGCACATGAAGGCGCGCCTTTGTCGTTTCGACATATTGCATAAAGTCCACAAGGTGTGGATAAACAGGGATCAATTGGAGTGAGTTGTTCTGGTCGTGATGAAACTAAAAATTACAAAAACCGTTAAATTAGAATTTTACCTGTCAAATGTGTACAAAAATAAATTATTACTTACTCATTACTGGATAACATCTCGTAAATGGATTTCCTGTTAATCCTTGTCTACAAATGCATATTGGACTATGATTTATGACGTTACAGATAGAATTTTCGCCACAACTGCCCGTGCACGGATCGGCACATTTTTGGTTTATACACGCAAGTGTAGTTGGGCATTCAGAGCTCACAACGCATTCAGGGCGACAGTACGGTGGAGATCCAACAAATAAAGGCAAACATGAGCAGACAGCTTGGTTATTTACTTCTTTACATTGGCTATTGGCACCACAAGGGCTTGGATTACACGGGTGTCTCTCTAGTATTTGCGCTAAAATAATTGTATGAATTAAAATATATAAACATATAATGTAATACTTGAGAATAACAATTTATACTTACGTTCTTGTAGTATACTACAGTGGCTAAAAGGATTTCCAGTAAATCCTGGCTGGCATATACAATTTGGCAAATGATTGTTTACTTGGCAAAAAGCATTTACACCACATGTTCCTGGACATGGATCAATACACTTCATTCCTGAGCAAGCTTTATTACGGGCACAATCAGAATCAACAACACATTCAGGTCGACATCCTTCATAAGGGTTTCCAGTATAATCAATGTTACATTGACATGCGCCTACACCGTTTTTCTCTTTACAAATAGCATTAGCACCGCATGGATTTGGACTGCATGGGTGTAAATCTTCACTTGGTTGTAATATTTTTTCTATGCTGCAGTATGAAAATGGATCACCTGTATAACCAACTTGACAAATACACACAGGTGAATGACTCACAACTCTACATTCCGCGTTAGTTCCACAGCTTCCAATACAAGGATCAGCACATTTTTGATTTATACAGGCTAAATTATAATCACATTCACTATTGCTTATACATTCTGGTCTACAGTTTGGAGGAGTTCCTTTGTAATCGTCAAGGCACGCACATACTGGATTTTCATTTAAGTTTTTGCAGGTAGAGTGAGGACCGCAAGGAGTTGGTTCACATGGATTAATTTGTATTGGATCTTTTACTGAAAATATGACAATATATTATTAAAAAGAAATATTTTTATACACCTTAAAAATAGTGTCATCATTCAACTACTGTCAAGTAATAAAATAGTGTACATACCAACTAAACCACATTTTATAAATGGATCGCCAGAAAACGATGGTGGACATGTACAAATTGGATTATGATTTATAACGTCACATACTGCTGCTACACCACAAGCTCCTTCACATGGATTTATACATTTTTGATTTTGACATGCTAAGTTAAGAGGACATTCTAGGCTGACCACACATTCAGGTCTACAATTTGGCGGACTACCACGATAACCTTGGAGACATGAGCAGACAGCTTGTCCATGAGATTGCTGGCATTGACTGTTTGGTCCACATGGCGAAGGGTTACAAGGAGTTTGATTTATTACTGTAAATTAAACAAAGGAGCATTTAATGAAATATACAATATTTATATAAAGTTTTATTACATATATATTTAGTAGCATTCTTACCGCTAACTGGTCGACATTCAAAGAACGCATTTCCACTCATCCCTTTAGGACAAGAACACATGGGAATATGATTATTTACTTTGCATACAGCGTTTTGGCCACAAGTTCCTATGCATGGGTCAACACATTTATTTTTTTGGCATCCTTTGTCACGAGCACAATCTGAATTATAAACACATTCAGGACGACATCCAAAGTAAGGATCGCCATGGTATTCTGGAATGCATGTGCAAATTCCATTTGCACAATTCGCATTTGCACCACAGGGATTAGGAGAACACGGGTTCGTTGGTGTTGCAACATCTGTATCTGAAGAACATATACTTATAAAAAACCAATCAAATGTTTTCATCATTAAATCTTATATTTAATAACAAACCTTCAATCACGGTGCGTTTACATTGATTAAACGGATCACCAGTGTATCCTTCTGGACATAAACATACAGCAACGTGTCTGTTTACAAAGCAGTTCGCATATAAACCACAAGATCCATCGCAAGGATTACGGCATTTCTCAGTTATACAAGCCTTATCAGTTGGGCAATCTGAATGAATTACACATTCAGGCTTACAAAAGGGAGGTGATCCTATATATTCAGGTAAACATGAACAGGAAGGAAAACCATTAATATTACGACACTCTGCATATAATCCACAAGGCGAAGAAACACATGGGTCTGTTGGCTCTGCCTGAACCATCTCTATTTCTGAAAAATAATTGAAGATTTTAATTAATTTAATGATAACAATGGCTTTACGAACTAAAAGATATTAAAATATATTCAAACTTACGTAGTCTTTGAGTGCATGCTATAAATGGATCTCCAGAGTAGCCTTGACGACACGAGCATACAGGGCTATGATTTATTACTTTACAATCAGAATTAAGACCGCATGGTTTTGGACATGGATTTATACATCTATTATTTATACAAGCTCGATTCATCTTACAATCAGAGTTTACTACACATTCGGGCCTACAATTTGGCGGAGAACCAATGTAATTTCTTAAACACGAGCAAACTGGTTGATCTTGTACTACTTTACAAAGACCATTTATTCCACACGGTGATGGATTGCAAACATTTTGGGCATCTTGAGCTAAAATGAATAATTTCTTTTATAAATATTATCACTATATTATAGAATATAATTTATATTTATTTGTTACTTACTATGTATCCGAGAGCACATTGTTAGAGCGTTGCCAGTAAATCCAATTTGGCAATTACATATAGGCTTATGATTTGTAACAAAACAATCTGCATTAAGACCACATACGCCTGGGCACGGATTAACACATTTGTTCCGAATGCACGCCAAAGAGAGAGAACAATCAGAATCAGCTATACATTCTGGCCTACAACCTTGATATGGATCACCGAAATAGTCAGAGAGACATGTGCATGATCCCGCTTTTCCTTGAACTTTACATTCAGCATTCGCGCCACAAGGTGATGGGTCGCATGGGTTTATATATTCGACCGTTTGGGGTGCTGAAATTTAAGTAGAAAATTGAAAATGACTTACCAAATTCGTCCATTTACCGTTGAAGCACTTCCGTCATCCGAAGCGTTAGTCGAAGCTTTTATCAGCATCGCGTCGTTAGGAGACCTCTCCAATCCGATGACGTCTTTGCGAACCAGCCGTAAATTCAAAGCGGCCGCTTGATGAAACGGCCCAAGCTTACTGTAAGTGCTTTGTTATCTCCGCGTGCTCCGTTCAAAAGCAAGGCATTAATGTCAAATAAATACATGTTACAATTTTTGTTACATCCCTTCTGAAAGCACTTCATAAACTATTTTATTATTGTTTATGAAACATTTACACCATTTTATAGTGAAAACCGTTTTTAATATTTAAGCTTATTAATAAAGCTTGCATTATCGAAAATACCTAACAGGGCTTTCCAACTGGCATGGTAGTCAAATCGCCTCTAAGTAAAGACGATAATACAGCTCTATTTTACATTAGTATACCGTGTAACGCGTAACCTTAAATGATTTGTCTTAACTTAAGCACATAATATTTTGAGGCAAAAATTATTACGCTTTGCGAAGCAGGGGTGTTAAGGCACGTTTATTACATTTTTCAACAATATATTTTTAAACTTTAAAGTTGATTTATGTTTAATGTTTAATTTAAGTATTCCTTAAATTATCTCAGAAAATTCCTTGCCTTTTATGTTGATTTTATCATAACCGCATATAAATTTAACAATAAACAAAATATACCTTTAGGTGGGATGCAACCCTGGAATGGATCTCCATGAAAACCGCTCTCACAAGCACACGTTGCTCGATGATCGACCACTGAACATATAGCGTTGGTACCGCAGGCTTGGATGCATGGGTCTCTACACTGTTGTGAAATGCAGGCAAGTGCTGCAGGACATTCGGCACTTATTGTACATTCTGGACGACAATTAGGTGCAGAACCAATAAATCCAGGTTGACAGCTACATGCTGGTGTATCGCCAGTTTTTATACAAATTGAATTCGGTCCACATGGCGTAGGCTCACATGGGTCAACTGCAATTGGAGGTGTGGCTGAAATGAAAGATAGTTTTAGCATTTGGCATAAATGTGAAATAATTATATAAAGTATTTTGAAATAGTTTTACTAACTTGGTACAGGAGAGCAAAAAGTGAACGGGTCGCCAGAAAATCCATCATTACATGTACATATAGGAGAATGTGCAATAACTTGGCAACGAGCTCCGCGACCACATGCACCTTCACAAGGATCTCGACATCGGTGGTCTATACAAGCTTCTTGTAATTTACATTCGGAGCTAACAAGACATTCCGGGCGGCATGCAGGAGGAGATCCGATATGACCAGAACGACAAGAACATGCAGCTGCACCGTTAGAGCTGATACTACATTCACTATATGGTCCGCATGGCGAAGGTGTACAGGGTGATCTAGGCTTTTCTAAAATTTAAATTCAAACATAGATTTTCTTTGAATGACCAAAAGAAATATATTAACAGACCATTAAATAAGAAATGAAATTCATACCCTCCTGAATTATCTCAGTACAGAAAGCAAATGGATCGCCCGACGTTCCAGTAGGACAGGTGCACGATGGTATATGGTTGTTTACAGAACATACGGCTCCAGTTCCACAGGCTCCTGGACAAGGGTCTAAGCATTTACCACCTTGACATGCTCGAGTTGGTGAACATTCACCATTTGTTGAGCATTCAAGACGACAGCCAATATAGGGATCACCGAAGTAACCCTTGGCACACAGACAAGATCCATTATCACAAATTGTATTAGAGCCGCATGGGGAAGGGTTACATGGATCTGCTGCTGGAGTCGGGGTTAAAACTGGAAAAAAAATAAAATTAATATTTACTTATCGCGCAATAAATTGAAAGACATATTAAGTACACTACTTACCAATAACTTCCGTACATTGTATAAAGGGGTCTCCAGAAAACCCTGTAGAACAGCTGCAAATGGGAATATGATCTTGGACTCGACATTCTGCTCTAAATCCGCAAGAACCTTCGCACGGGTTTGTGCACTTTTCAGCTATGCACGCTTGGTTTGATGGACAATCAGTATTTACTAAACATTCAGGATGGCAGTTCGGAGGTGTACCAATATAATTTCCATTACAAGAACAAGAAGGATAACCATTTATCGCTCGACATTCACTATAAGGCCCACATGGATTTGGAGTGCAAGGTTCTGTTGGTTGTATTTCCGTTACAGTAAATTGAATTTCACGACATCGACTAAACGGATCACCAGTCGTTCCAGCAGGGCAACTACACAAGGGGCTGTGATTTATAACTTGACAATGTGCACCAATACCACATGTTCCTCTACAAGGATCGGCACATCTAAGTTTGTGACAAGCGCGATCAGGGGGACATTCACTACTCACAGTACATTCTGGGCGACAATCCGGTGGTGTCCCTTGATAATCAGGTAAGCATTCGCAAGATGCTAATCCGCCGTTTTCTCTACAGACACTATTTGGTCCACACGGTGACGGCTGACAAGGCTTGATATCGATAGCAGGTTCCTCTTTAGAACATTGTATGAATGGGTTGCCTAAATATCCTTTCAAACAAGCACAGGTTGGTACATGATTTACAACAGTACATTCAGCGAACGTGCCACATATTCCTGGGCAAGGATCTGAACATTTGTTACGAATACACGCCTTGTCAGCTGAACAGTCGGAACTTAAAACACATTCAGGACGGCAGCCTTCATATGGATTACCTTGGTAACCATCCAAGCAAGAACACGCTCCAGCACCATCACGTTGTGAACAAATAGCGTTCATTCCACAAGGCGATGGATCGCATGGTTTGACAACTTGTTCTGAAACAGAAATATTTTTTGTAAATTAAAAATCAAATATGTGCAAATGAAAATTTAATTAAAAAGTTTTTTTATATCGATTATATTTTTTAACATAATATCATACCTTCTTGAGGAACACATTGTAGGAAAGGGTTTCCTGTATACTTTTCTCGACACACACAAGACACCGTGTGACTCACTATAACACAATCTGCATTAATGCCACACGATCCTGGGCATGGATCTATGCATTTATTTCTAATACACGCCTGGTTTGATGGACAATCCGGATTTATGACACATTCTGGTCTACAATTAGGTGGTTGGCCTACATAATCATCAGCACATCTACAGTTAGCCTTTTCATTTCTTTCTATGCATATTGAATTTGGTCCACACGGTGATGGGTTGCAGGCATCAACAGGCTCATTTACTATTGTTATAATATCAAAGCAACTTTTAAAAGGATCACCTGTTTGTCCCGAATTGCAACTACATATTGGACTATGATTAATAACTTCACACCGAGCTTGCAAACCACAAGCGTTACTACATGGATTTATACATTTTTGATTTACGCAGGCTTTAGTAGAGGGACATTCCGAACTAACGACGCATTCTGGTCTACAGGAAGGTGGAGAACCTTGGAATCCATCTATGCATGCACATACAGCTGTATTTTCAATTGTTTTGCAAATGCTATTGGGACCACAAGGTGAAGGATGACAAGGATCCAGTGGTGGTGACTTTTCACGCTCCATCGGTTGACAATTTGTGAATGGATTTCCAGTATAATCGGAAATGCATGAACAACTGGGTATATGGTTAATAACATCACATTTAGCATTTTGACCACAGACTCCAGGACAAGGATCGTGACATTTATTTCGGAAGCATGCCTTATCCCTAGGACACTCTTGACTTCCTGTGCACTCAGGTCGACATGACTCATAAGGATTACCTCTGTATTCTGGTAAACAAGAACAAAAGCCATTGTCACATTTAGCGTTAGGGCCACAAGGTGATGGATTACAAGGATCCTGAGGTGATGGCGTGGTTGGCGCTGTAAAATTGAAAAAAACTTAGTAAAGTATAATAATTTTGATTTAATTTGATAACGCTTTTTCCTAACATACCTTCACTTATTTGAGAACATCTGGAGAAAGGATCACCCGTGTAACCTTCATTGCAGACACAAACTGCTACATGGTTTAAAACGTGACAGTTTGCTTCTACTCCACATGATCCCGGGCAAGGATCTTCACATTTTTGCCTTACGCATGCTAATGATGCTGGACACTCTGAGTTTATTGTACATTCCGGACGACATGACGGTGGTGAACCAATATATCCTGGCAGACAAGAACATGCTGGTCCGCTCGATAATAGTTGGCATCGAGAATGTGGACCACATGGAGATGGAGTACATGAAGGTGGTCTTTCAGTTGTCGGTGGAATTGCTAATGGACAATAATACGTGGTTAAATTATCACTAACCTTATTATATACTATTATATATGTGATAATCAAATGCCCAATAAGGTGGCTTGACATAAACTAAAAATATTTGTGTGTCGTTGCGTGATTCACTCACCATAGCACTGTGTAAATGGATCACCAGTCATTCCAGCTGGACATGAGCAGATAGGGTTATGATTCTTAACTTGGCAGTGAGCACGTAAGCCACATGTGTTTGGACAAGGATCGTCACATTTTTGATTTATGCATGCCTTTGAAGAATCGCATTCACTATTTACAACACATTGAGGTCGACAAGAAGGTGGTGATCCAATGTAATTTGGCAAGCATGAACATACCGCTTGCATATTGACCTGTCTACATTGACTATTTGGACCACATGGTGTCGGCTCACAAGGATTTAAAGGAAGTACATCTGTAAATATAGGTTCAAATTAACTATTTCGGTAAAAAAAAATCCAATTTTTTTTTGATTAATCTATACTTATAATAAATTTGTAGAGAGGTCAATTCTGTACATTAAATATATTTTGAAAATAACTATCAGGGGGTAATAAGGGATCGATACTAATGCCGAAAATGCAATTAGTTAAATTTTTGTCTGTCTGTCTATAATCTCTATAGAAACAAAAACTACTAGACGGATTTTAACGAAACTTGGTACAATTCTGCTTCATACTTCTGAGCAGGTTATAGTATACTTTTCATCACGCTACAATCAATAGGAACAGAGCAGTGAAGGAAAATGTTCGGAAAACGGCAGAAGTTGCTCCAATTTTAACGCTTCCGTCACGTGTACAACTTTTATGATTAAAGCTACACAGAAAGCATGTATGATGAAAATGTTCTTCTTAAAATTATGTAAAAAATATCCTACGACAGCATATGTCTATCTTTTATGATTGACTTACAATAACACGTGTAACTCCCGATCGATAGCTCGATTCGAAGCTTTGTGATTATATAATATTTGTCTACCCTTAACACTCTCAGTCAATCCTAATTAAAAAGCTAACATTTTTAACTATTAAGAAATATATAAATCGGTATAGAAACACCTATTAAGTTTCTTTAAATATATTTTGTATCCGACTACAACGAACAGTCAATTTTTTACGAAAATAATATAACTGCATATTTGTGTCTGTATTTTTGCTATTTGGCAAATATATATTAAAAGAATCAAATAAATTTAAGAAGAAATTTAAAAAGAAATATCGCATAACAATATTAATTACACATAAATACTTACGATCTAATACTATTTGTTTGCATTGGAAGAATGGGTCACCCGTATAACCTTTAGGACATGTACATACTGGAATATGGTTTTCAACGGTACATTGTGCAAGTTGTCCACAAGTTCTCGGACAAGGGTCAATACACTTAAATCTCGTGCAAGCTAGGTTTACTAGACAGTCATCGTTGCTTTCGCATTCTCTTCGGCATCCTTGTGGGTTGTAAGGGTCTCCATCATAGCCTTCAGAACAGAAACAGGCTCCTGCTCCATTGTGTTCTCTACATTCCGCATTTGGTCCGCATGGCGATGGTGTGCACGGACTCGACGTTGGAGTCATTTCAGTAGCTAAAAAGGATTAAGGAAAAATAAAATAAATAATTAAGCAAAACATTCGAGACAAATTTAGTCATACTTAAAGGCGTCCACCACATGCATTATTACTTTGTAATTCAATACTTACATGATATAATAATTTGTACACAATTTCTCGTAGCATCTCCACTAAATCCTTGTTGGCAATTACACACGGGCTTATGGTTAATGGTTAAACAGAGTGCGTTCAATCCACATGCATTAACACATGGATCTTTACAGCGTTCATTAACGCAAGCTGCGTTACTTGGACATTCAGCATCAATTGTACATTCAGGTCTACAATTTGGTACTCTTCCAATGTAATTCGGTAGACACGAACACGCAGCCTGATCTCCAATCACCCGGCATTCTGAATTGGGCCCACAAGGCGAAGGTTCGCAAGGATTTGTTGGTACAGTTCCTGTAAATAATATTTGTTCGTATATTCAATGTGTAAACAGTTAAACTTAATTCTTATTTATTTACACTTACTTTCTTCGATAGAGCATTTGGTAAATGGATCACCGGTATAGCCTGGCGTACAACTACATATAGGATTATGAGTTACAACTTGACAACGGGCATTTAATCCACATGTATTGGGGCATGGGTCTACACACTTCTTATTAACACATGCTTTGTCCTGCGGGCATTCCGAACTAACAATACACTCGGGGCGACATGTAGGAGGCGTTCCAATGTATCCAGTCTCACAGGTACACACACTATGACCATTAACTTCTCGGCAAAGACTATTAGGCCCACATGGGGATGGCTGACAGGGATTTAATTGTGGCTCGTCCTTTTCAGAGAGAACTAAAGAGAGAATGGTAAACAGTCATTACAAAATACAATAAATTAATTAATGATTTTAGACTAATAAATGAATACGAACTTGGAACCTCGCATCTTGTGAGTGGATTGCCTGTATAACCATAAAGACAAGTACAAGTTGGAGCGTGGTTAACTGTCCTACACTCTGCATTTATTCCACAGGCACCAGGACAGGGATCTCTACACCGGTTATTTGAGCACGCTTTGTTTCTTTCGCAATCGGAATTAGAAACACACTCTGGGCGACAACCGGTGTATGGATCTCCAAAATATTCCGGAAGACACGAACATGATCCAATACCATTTCTTTCTTTACATACTGCATTTGCGCCACACGGAGATGGATTACAAGGATTAGGCGGTGGTTCAGACGTATCTGTGAAATATTTTGTTTAAACATACGTTAAAAAAATACATCACACATGTTTTTAATCGTCATTGTTTAACAACTTACGTTCAACGATAGAACATCCACTGAAAGGATCACCCGTATATCCCAATATACAATGGCATAAGGCTACATGATTTGCTACAGTACATTCAGAATTGAAGCCACATGATCCTGGACATGGGTCTACACATTTTTCATTTTGGCATGCAAGATTACCAGGACATTCCGCATTAATTGAACATTCTGGTCTACAGTTTGGTGCAACACCTATATAATTTGGTAAGCAAGAGCATGCAGGCGCTTCACCAACTACTTTACATTGCGAATAGGGTCCGCAAGGTGATGGTAAACATGGATTTCCCTTAGGCACCGGAAGAACAGTTTCTAAGAAAAAGTACACAGTAATAAGTTGCAAGTCATAAAAAGTAAAAGAAAAAGATAAAAAAGAAAAAATAGAAAGTATAAAAAAATATAAAGATATGATAAATAACTTGTAATAAAGGGAGTTGATTTAATATAAATAACACTTGATTTTATTAATATCTTTATTTTTTATGGCAATATATACTTTAAATGCAATTTCTTTGTATTTCTTACTTGGTTCTAGTTGACAAGTTATAAACGGATCACCAGTAAATCCTGCTTTGCATGTACAAATAGGATTATGGTTTATAACTTGACATCTTGCATTTACACCGCAAGTTCCTTGACAAGGATCTCTGCATTTTTGTTTGATACATGCTTGATGTTGTGGGCAATCTGTGCTTGTAACACATTCTGGCCTACACGTTGGTGGTGAACCTATATAGGCTTCCTGACATGAACACACGCCATGTCCGTCTAATACTTTACAATTACTATAGGGCCCACATGGTGATGGCACACAGGGATTTATTTCAACAGCGACTGAAATATTAAATATATGAACATCAATGTCTGTTTTGTGTTTATTGTTAGATTTTTTAAAAACTTGTATACTAACTATTCTTCTGAGGATAACAGGATATAGTAGGATTTCCTTCGTATCCATCAATACATAAACAAACTGGCGTGTGATGTGCTACATTACACACAGCATTGACACCACATGCTCCTTGGCAAGGATTTACACATTTATTATTCAGACAAGCTCTATCCAAATTACAATCATTATTCGTAACGCATTCGGGGCGGCATCCCATGTATGGATCTCCATAATAATCGGGTAAACAAGTACAAGCGCCAGCTGAGTTTCTCTCAGTACAAACTGAGTTCGGACCACATGGAGATGGATTGCACGGGGAAGTATCATCGTATTCACTTGGGACAGTCACTATAGATAAAATATAAAATAAGTATTATAATATAAATAGATATTACTATATTATCCAATACACTTTGTCTATTATGTACATACCAATAAAATAACATCCCCTAAATGGGTCGCCCGTGTAACTGTCTTGACACCGACACACCGCTTTATGAGCAATGACTATACAATCTGCATGTGCACCACATGATCCTTCACATGGCGTTGTGCATTTTTCACGAATACAAGCTAAATTACTAGGACATTCTTCATCATAAATACATTCAGGTCGGCAGTTTGGAGCTCTACCAACGTAGCCTGATTTACATGAACAAGCAGGAGTTTCACCAACGATTCGACATTGTGAATTTGGTCCACAAGGTGATGGAACGCAAGGATTACTAGATGGTTTTTCTTCGCCTAAAATTGTCCATATTTATTTATTTATTTAATTCTAGCAACTTTAACTTATTACTATATTATTAAACAACGTATGTATTAATTACTTACGTTGAGTATAGATACATTGAATGAATGGATCACCATTGTAGTTTTGAGGGCAACTACATAAGGCATTATGATTTACAACTGTACATTTGGCATCCTTTCCACAAGCACGAATGCATGGATCTACACATTTTGTATTAATACATGCTTTATTCGGCATACAGTCACTGCTAACCATACATTCAGGATGGCAAGTAGGTGGTGAGCCGAAATAATCTTCCTGACATGCACAAATAGCATGGCCATGACTAACGTGACATACACTATTGGGACCACACGGTGAAGGAGAACATGGGTCTACCTGTTTGTCTACCGGACCTAAAAGTAAATATATTTTTTTGTTTATTATATATAATTAGCATATTTGTTTTTTTTTAATAATTAGCTTTTACAATAAAGCATACTTAAGTAGCATGAGGTAAAAGGATTCCCTTCATATCCTTGGAAACATGCACATGAAGGTGCATGATTATTAACTCGACATTCCGCGTACATTCCACATACACCTGGGCAGGGGTCTTTACATTTATTATTTATACATGCTCTGTCCTTCGGACAATCAGTATTCAATACACACTCCGGCCGGCATTCTACATAAGGATCTCCATAATAGTCTGGTAAACAGGAACATGATCCTGCACCATGCCTTTCCTTGCAAACAGCGTTAGCACCACATGGTGATGTAGCACAGGGATTTTCGTATTGTGGCTCAATTACTAAAATTTTCAAATTGCATTAATAATTATATATATACCATCGCATTTTTAAATTATCTGATGATTTTTTATGAAACTTACTTGGCAACAAATAGCAACCAGAAAACGGATCGCCTGTATATCCTGATTCGCAGACACATATGGGAATATGTTTAACAACATTACATTGTGCGTGAATACCGCAAGATCCCGGACATGGATCGCTACATTTTTCGGATATACAAGCTAAATAACCAGGACATTCAGAATTCATTGTACATTCGGGTCTGCAATTTGGTGGACGTCCAACAAAGTTATTTAAGCATGAGCAGACTGGCACTCCATTTATATCTTTACATTGAGAATGCGGACCGCATGGATTAGGCAAGCAAATATCAACCGGCGTCATTTGTTCTGTACAAAAATAAAGATTGTGATACACCAATAAAAAGGATAAATTATAGAAATATTTTAATTATAAACTTACTGTCTTCCAGATAACATCTGACAAATGGATCACCCGTGTAATCGTTAAAGCAACTACAAACGGGATTGTGATTTACGACGTGACAATTTGCATTAACACCGCATGTACCCGGACAGGGATCTTGACATTTTTGATTTACACATGCTTTATTTGGTCGACAATCAGAACTAACGATACATTCAGGTCGACAATTTGGTGGAGAACCCACACATTTATCAAGACACGTACAAACAGCATGACCGTTAAACGTACGACATACGCTATAAGGGCCACATGGTGAAGGGTGGCAAGGATCAACAGGCTCTTGAATAGCTAAAGTAAAAAATCGAAAGTAAGAAATCATAAGATAAATTCAAATAAATAAGATATAGAGAATACAGAAGATAGGTTCTTACTTATAAAAGGAGTACATGCATGAAGAGGGTTTCCTGTAAATCCATTTAAGCAGTAACATGAAGGTGCATGATTGGTAACTCTACATTCAGCATTTCGGCCACATGTACCCGGACATGGATCTACACATTTATTATTAAAGCAAGATTTGTCCATAGCACAGTCTGTGTTCATAACGCATTCTGGTCTACAGCCTAAATAGGGGTCCCCATAAAATTCATCAATACAACTGCAAGAACCAGCACCACCTCTTTCACGACATATTGCATTAGGTCCACAAGGTGAAGGATTACAAGGTTGTCGAGGTACTTCTTTTGAAACTGTAAGCAGGATGAAGAAGAAACATATAAAAAGTTGCATGCAGCACCGACTACTTTGATAATACACTAGATATTAAATGCATGCTCTCATACTCACTGCTATGAAAACATACTTACTTTCAAAGGGACTGCAGCCTGCAAACGGATCACCAGAATATCCTTCATCACACGAACATATCGGCTGATGATTTTGTACAGAACACTTTGCGTTAAAGCCACAAGAGCCGACGCACGGATTAACACACGTTCCACCCAGACAAGCAAGAGCGAGTGGGCAGTCTTGATTGATGAGACATTGCGGGCGACAGGCTGGTGGTGCACCGAGCGTTCCTGGTTCACAGGCGCATATCGCTCGCCCCAGCTCATTGCGACACGTCGAATGAGGGCCGCAAGGTGAAGGTAAACAGGGATCAGGTGCCGGTTGAGAAACACCTGTGGATAGATTTAATATTTTTCATTTATAAATAGCTTGAATAATCTTACTTATAAAATTAATAAACTATGTGGGTAAAACCGTGGATCATAATCCGCCAGTAATAATTGAAATTTGATTTAATAACGTAAAAAATTAATTATTTACAAGTATATATTGATTTTTAAAAAAGGTTAACTGTAAAATTAGAAAGTTACTTTCTCTCAATTTAAAATATACAGATATATACGCATATTTTAACATGACTTACTTTTTCTATAGCATTTTATAAACGGATCACCCTCTGGGAAATTTTCTGGACAAGTACAAATAGGATTGTGTCCAACAACATGACAACGTGCATCCAGACCGCAGCTATGGACGCAGGGATCTTTACATTTAAGATTTATGCACGCTTTAGCTGGGGGACAATCAGAATTAACAGCACATTCTGGGCGGCACGCTGGAGGAGCTCCTAAATATCCAGCATGACATGAACACGCTGCTCTATTATTAACAACGTGACATTCACTATTTGGTCCGCATGGTGATGGCTCGCAAGGATTGAATGGCGTGGCTACAAATTAAAAGATGTTGATTTAATATTATTTTCCACTTAACCATAAAAAATCATTCTATTAAATATCTACACAAGTCATTTTTAAAGAAGTTGTAAGATAGCAGCTTATACATACATATTTATGTTTGAGAGATTGTTTTAAATCTTCCATTAGACAGAATTATATAGCTTGGACGGATTTTTGCAAAGAAATGTAATTTTATAATGAACAAACAATGTAAGTGTTATAAGTAAAACAAATATGTATACTCACGTGTTTTATATTCAATGCGACAAGAAGAAAACGGATCACCCTCATATCCCTTAAAGCATGTACATACAGGAACATGATTAGTAACCGTACATACAGCATTAACCCCACATAAATCTTTACACGGGTCTCGACAATGATTTGATAGACAAGCTAAGTTATTGGGGCAGTCAGAATTTAAAATACATTCAGGTCTGCATCCTCCTGCATAAGGGTTACCGATATTTGGCGGTATGCATGAACATCTAGCAACATTATTAATTACAGTGCATAAAGTATTTTCGCCACATGGTGATGGATTGCAGGGTGTAACTGACTCATCCTTGGCAATCGCCACACAACCTATAAATGCATCTCCCTTATAACCTTCTAAACAACTACATAGGGGTGTATGGTTCACAACGTTACATTTAGCATTATTTCCACAAGCACCTGCACACGGATCAGAACATTTCTCATTAATGCAGGCCTGGTTTGGTGGACATTCTTGGCTTATAACACATTCTGGTCGACAATAAGGAGGTGCTCCTGAGTAATTTGGCTGGCAGGAACAGACTGGGTGGTTCGATCTTATTTCACATACCGAGCTTGGCCCACACGGAGATGGAACACAAGGATTTGTATCAGGAGGTGTACCTTCAACAAAGGCTGTGCAAGCAATAAATGGATCTCCTGTTTCTCCTGATCCACAGCTACATATAGGGTTATGATTTACTACGATACATTCGGCACCAACACCACAGCTACCTTGACAAGGATTGATACATTTTTGATTTACACAAGTTTCAGTTTGTATGCAATCCGATTTGCTAACACATTCTGGTTGACACATAGGCGGTATGCCTTTGTACCCTGGTAAGCAGGAACATATAGCAAAACCTGTATCAGAAACTAAGCAACGGCTGTATGCTCCACAAGGAGAAGGATCACATAAAGATAACGTTGTTGATATGTTGGGCTGACTTTGACAACGTATGTAAGGATCACCAGTTAAATTCGGCGGACAATAACAAACCGCATGGTGATTGATTGTCTTACATTGTGCTCCTATACCGCAAACATCTTTGCATGGATTTTCACATTTATTATTGGAACATGCCAAGTCTGAATTACAATCACTGTTTACAACACATTCTGGACGGCATGATATGTATGGATTACCAAAGAAGTTTGTTAAGCAACGACAAGCAGAAGCGCCATTATTATTTTCGCATACAGCGTTTGTACCACATTGCATGTTGTCACACATTTCCGGTCGAATAGCTGCAAAAAATAATTAATGTATGTAATCAAGAGAACTCCTTTTTTAATCTTTATTAAAATATTGCTTTCTATAGATAATATATATATACTTACGGTGAGTAGTAGCTTGGCAATTTTCATAAGGATTTCCGAAAAAACCTTTAATACATCTACAAACTGGATCATGATGATATACTGTACATTCTGCATTTAGCCCACAAGAGCCAGCACATGGGTCTACACACTTATTACGAATACATGACTTGTCAAATGAACAATCGGAACTAATTAAACATTCTGGCCTGCATGCTGGATTATTTATACTGTTGGGGCCAACGCATACATCACAAACGGCAAACTTATCACCATAAGTGTCGCAGTAGGAGTTAGCGTCACACGGATTTGGTAAACATGGCTGTTTTGTCGTATTATCAGGGGCTATTACAATTGCTAAAAATGAAAATAATCTCCATATAATAACCATAATAATGTAACAATAATTAATTTTTCAAAATAAATAAAATTAAATATATAGGTAATTAGTACTTACGTCTATATATGCATTGAATTAATGGATCGCCAATATAACCATCTGGGCATAAACATGACGCTGTGTGATCAGAACAAAGGCAAACTGCGTTTATTCCGCATATATTACTTTCTGAGCATGGATCAACACACTTTCTGTTTATACACGATTCACTAGATGGACAATCGGAGTTCATAATACATTCCGGCTTACATTCCTTAAGTGGATTTCCATTAAATTCTGGTGGACAAGAGCAAACAGCTTGATCTCCTAAGTCTTGGCAAATAGCGTTTACTCCACATTGCGTTCTAGAGCAAGGGCTATTGTTGGATTTTTGGCTTTCAGGCTGGAGACAACATATAAGAGGATTGCCTTCAAATCCATCTTTACATGAACAAACAGGATGATGCGATTCAACATGACATTTTGTATTAAGTCCACATACACCAGGGCATGGATCATGACATGTGTATCCAATACAAGCTTTGTCGAGTGGACATTCAGCGTCTAATTCACATTCTCGAGCAACGCAACCATTTAAACTATAGGGATCTCCAGTACTACCTTCTGGGCAAATACATGACACCAACCCGTCATAATTTACATTACATAATGCTTGCGGACCGCATGGATTTAGACTACATGGATTCTTTTGTGGCTGGCAACCAATATAAGGATCACCTATATATCCGGCTTTACAGAAACACATCTCAGTATTACTGCTAACATAGCAATCAGCATTTCTTCCACATTTCCCTGGCTTACATAAAACTTCTGGTGGTAAATAAGATTGATGATTACAAGATTTATAAGGGTTACCTATGGTGTTTTCAGGACAATAACAGGCTGGGATTCTATTCGGATCACATCTAGCACCGATGCCACATGTATTAGGCTCACAAGGATTTCGAGCCTCAATACAACCCCTGACAGTATTAGGGCTTTCTACATACCCTGGTAAGCAAGTACACTTTGAAAATCCGTTTGACAACACAGTACATTGTGTGTTAGGTCCACATGGAGATGGACTGCATGGACTATTTGGTAGTTGACAAGGTTGTCGAGGTGGATTGCCTTCGTAATTCGGTAAACAGAAACATGCCGGTTTTTCTTCTATTACTCTACATCCTGTATTTGGTCCACACGGATTAGGGTCACATTCATTTCCATCGGGAACTGAAATAGATATAAATCAATATAAAAAATAAGTAATTATATTTAAATAATAGCAACGTCGTTATGTTTTTATTATGACTGAATAAGAACAACATAAAACAATCGTTTAATTAATTATTTACTTACTACAATTCTTGAATGGATTTCCAGTTAAGCCCTTGGGGCAAAAACATATTGGATTTCCATTATCATTTTCACAGAAAGCGTTTAATCCACATGGGTTCGGCACACAAGGATTTGCAGGAGGCTCACAACCAATCGTGGGATTTCCAGTAAAACCAGTCAAGCATTTACATGAAGGACGATGGTTAATTACGTCACATATTGCGTTTATACCACACTTACAAGGCGAATCACATTTTCCATTTATACAAGCTTCTGTATTGGAACACTCATTGTCAGATCGGCATCCTTGAACTAAAAAAAGTGTATTTCCATCAATATTATAACAAAACAAACAATTATGTTTACATCAAATAAAATTACAGATAACGGCTAAAATTGAAAATTATAAATCACTGTTACAACAAAATATTCCATAATTAAGTGTTGCGATAAAGGACAAAATAATTTTCAAATTATAGCACTAATTCAATCAATTAGATATTTTTGTGTTAATGCTTGGTGACGTTGAATGTCTAAATATATTTTTGTAGTCTTATTGTACATAAGGGTAGTAATAAAAAGTGGACGATACATGATGTAGACTAAATACCTTGGTAACAGTCGAGGTAAGGGTTTCCTGTAAATCCAACAAGACATTTGCATTGAATTCCGTGATTTACGGGATAACACTCAGCATTATCACCACAAGTATCGACGGCACAAGGATTAATGCAAACTCTATTCAATCTATCACACAATAACTCAGGTGGACAATCTTCGTTATATTGGCACACTGAATGAGATTCAACAACTAAAAATGAAATATATATTATGTAGTTTTCATGATCCATATTTATATTTGTTTTCAATTTCAATACAAAGACTTACCCGGTACGCATCCAACGTATCCATTTCCTTTGTATCCATCTAGGCAGCTACAATCGGATCCGTGGTTTGTGTTTATACAGACGGCATTAGGTGCACACGGGTTATGAATCGCACATGGATGTTGACATGCATTATTTATACACGCTTCCGTAGGGTGACATTCTTCATTTCGAGTGCAACCAGCTGAGTAAAATGGAAAATATATTTACAATTTCAGCGTGCACGTACTTATTTACATCAGTAAGTGTGTGTGATTCCTTATGTGAAAAAAATATAAATGTCGAAGGCGGCTACGAACCGGGGATAATCTCGTTGTTACATAATAAAAATTTCTTGTATCTTATTTCGTTTATACAATTTTCCTGACGTTTTTAAAATGTATAAATGTTCTTAACGTGATTAATGTATTAACCAATCAGTTTAGAGACCCCGAGACTTGAGTGTGGCGCTCGCTTCTCTATTTTATGTTAATTAAATGATATTAGGTTAATGTAAAAGTATAAAATTGTGTGTTTCGGGCTCGCATTTGAATTAAGTAAACGTAATTCTACTTCAAACTTTTTTAACGCAATTCATATGACTTAATTATATACAAGAATCGTATTTTGACAAAAAGTGCAGCTTACATATTTTAGGAGAACATTTAACAGCTGGATCTCCTTCATATCCGGCAGGACATGAACACATTGGCCTTTGTTTAACGGGAAGACAATTTGCTCCAACACCACAGACATTATCAAATTCACAGGGATTTTGACACAATCCCATGAAGCAAGCTTCAGTTTGTATACAGTCTCGGTCAGAATGACAAGGTTCTGGTGCTTTTGGAGTCCCAGGTGATTCTAGTATGTTACATGTTATATTAAATATTAGTAATGTTATAAAGGGATAAATGTCTTAAATCAACATTATTTACAATTTACAATATTAATATGTACACATTTTGTCCGATAAAACAGATTTACGTTTAAAGTATTTAATATATTTCAAAAGACCGTTCGTTAAAAAATATTTTCAAAAGAAATATGCATAAGCATACCTCTAGAGCAGTCGTCTCTGGCCGCATGATCACATACACAAACTGCGACGTGGTTGTAAACCTTACAGGTCATGTTCTTTGTACAAGGATTCTGCAGTTCGCACAGGTTTTGACAAACTCCGTTAAGACAACCTTTGTTTAAATTACAGTCGATATCTGTCATACAATTTATGTTGTGTGTAGGGGTGGTATCAGCATAATATGAATTGATGTCAGTCGAAGTTGATTCAGTTGATACTGTCATGTCAGTCCATGCAGAAATGTCAGTGTCTTTTTGTCGTGAAGACAAGTTATCTGAAAATGCATTCAAGTTGGCAGATGTAGTTGAGGGATATTTAAACTTCTTCTGAGATATGTCCGTTGTTAACTCAACATTTGTTTCTGTTGTTAGTTCAATGTCTCTGAAACTATTCTGTGCCGATGTAACTTGTTCGTCAATTGTGATTGATTGTGTTGATTGTGTAGAATCATCGATACTAGGACTAGTAAAATCATTTTTGGTTCCAGAATCTATATCTCTATTAGTTATCGTTGTTACTGCATAATCTTGGTAACCTTCATTTGTGGTTGCGGAGAGTGTAGAAGGTATATAGTTTTCTTCGGTTGAATATTCCAAAGTAGAGCTTGTTGTTTCAATAATATTATTACCGTTTTCTGTATTAAAGTCTGTTAAACTGCTTTTTGGTAAATTATTATTTCTATCGGCATTTACTTTAGTCGTACTTTCTAAATATAAGTTTGTCGTTTGGTAATCATCAACATTAGATAGTGTGTAATCATTTATTTTTGTAAACATCTCGCTTATACTGGTTGTCGATTGTGAATATTCGTTAACATTTATAGGATTTTGACTAATATCAATACTTACATCGTCTGAAGGAGTTTCAATTGGGCCCTGAGTTGTAGCTGTACTTTCTAAGTTTGTTGTATCATAAGAAGTATGATCAAATGACGATGACTCTTCTGTTGAGTCATTTTCAAAAGTGGTAATATTCATAATGGATTGCGTTGTTATATCAACACCTCTATCAGTAAGTGATGATAGAGTGTTCCTTATAGTATGTCCTAATGTAGTGTCACTTTTTTCATATGAATCGGTCGTCACGCCCTGCGCAAATTCGTTACCAAGATTCTCAGTTACTAATGAAGTTATTATTGTAGACTGTTCCATGTCTATAGAATCTGAATATTCTGAAGTGTAATCGGTATGGTGTTTGATAATATCTTGGTTCTGCTGAGTTACACTATCGATATTTTCATTTTTACTAGTATATGTTGTTGTTAAATTTTCTTCATCATTATTTAACGTTGATAACATTGTTGTCGTATCTGAAAAAGTCACTGTAGAATATCTGTTATCGCTTTCCGCATTAGACTGAAATTCAGGGTGCAATATATTTTCATGTAAGACTTTTCCGTCATGTGAAGTTGTTAAGTAGCTTTCTGGTGTTACGTATATTTCATTGATACTTTTAGTTTTTGTTTGCATGAAACTATCTTCTGACATTGTGGTGTCAGAATCTTTTGAGATTTTTTCATTTTGGTGTAAGGCTTCTTCATAGTCATATGTCAATGTAGTGTCTCTTTGAGTTGTTAGATCTACGTTTTGAGTCTCGTTTATATTCTCTTCCTTAAAATTTGATGTCTTAGTTGTTTCAAAATGGTTTTCATTTGCATTAGTGACTTTGTCTAAAATATATAAATTAGTTTTAACATCGATACTAAGGGAAGTAGTAGTATCTATATTGTCAGTTTCCGCATATGAATCTTGTGTGCTTACTGCTGATAATGTAGTTATAATATAGGGAGAGTTATTATTAGTAGTAACATCTAGCAAATTATTTGTTTTTAATTCTGTGTATAGTGTTGTATAACCATTCGACTCAATATTATTTTCTGAACCATACGTTTCAGATTTTTTTTCATTCAATGAAGATTCGGTATTCTTATTTATAATAGCTTCTGATCCTGGGGTTGACGCATCGTTACTTGTTACCAGGGGCAAAATAGTTGTGGTTTCGTCTTGGTGTGTGAGTATTGTATCTGATGTCGATAATATATCTAAATTTGCAAAATCCGTAGAACTAGCCTCTGTTTTTTTAGTATCGAAAAGATTATTATCAGTGCTTGTATCCAAATTAAAATTTTCTTTATTTGTAGGAAATACCTTTGTTGTACTATCACCTGCTCTTAGAATCTGTTCTGTACTATACATAGAACTAATTTCTACTTTATCATTGTCAGGTGTCGTTATCACCTCTGGACGTGAAGTTGTATCATCATTGGTATTTTGAATGTACTTGGATGTGTCAAGAGTTGTGTAGTCACGTGATTCGGTATTTTCTAATATTAAATCAGTAGTACTTATTTCCGTTTGAAACTCCCTATCAGGATATGACTTTTCTGTTGTTACTTGTAACGGAGTTTGAATATTCTCAGTAGTGTCTGCGGTAAAACTTTCGGTAGTTACTGTTATCATATCGTTTGAATTGGTTTCAGTTTGATTTAACTCTGGCTGGGCTGCTATAGAACTAGAATTATATTGCAAAGCAACTAAAGTTACTGCTTGATCTTCGTTTTCCGTAGATAAAGTTATGCTTTTGTTATCCATTGCTAAATATTCAGCTGTAGATGTTACTGCCTCATCGACCATTTGATCTCCTCTTTCTTCAGTTAACATTGATTTGGTGGTTTCTTTATTATTTACTGTAGTATAATTTGCTTGAACCAAACTTAAAGAACTATTTAAATTGATGAAATGGGAACTATTTTGATGTTTTGGTTTTAAATCTAAACTATAAGGATTCTGCAAATTTCTCCTATTTTCTGGATTTTTAGTATTTCTATTATTATCATTAATTAGTTTATGGGTACCGTTTGTTTCAACTCTTTTTATATATGACTTTGCAGTAGACGTAGTTTCAGGAACGGTGAAATTATTATCGTCATCAGGAATAGAAACCGATTTATTCTCGCTGGATTCAGTCATTACGAAGTCTATATTAGTAATCTCATCAGCTGTCTTCATCGGTAAGTTATCCATTATCAATGTATTAAAAGTAGTTGTTTCTTCGGAGTAAGCAAATTCCTGTGTTGATTCAATAATAGAATTTGTTGAAATAGTGTCGGTTAGAAATTCATTTGTCATAGTGGTCGAGTCAAAATTAGTAGTGGTTGAATCACTAATCAAATTTTGAATTGTTGTAGTATCGGAGTTTGTTTCGGTTAGTGGGACATGTAAGGGCCGAGCATCTGTTAATAGAAATTCATAATATAGAATTAATAAAAAATGTATATGTAACGTATTTACAAAGATTAAAAATTTAAAAAAAAATATGTAAGAATTTAAATAAGTTTAGAAATTGATACATTGACACATTTCTGATATTTAAAACGAAAAAAAAATTTAAAACTAAGTTTTAAATAAAGATCTTACATACTTAAAAATAATGCTGATAAGAAGAAAAAGAAAACCATACTGAAAGCAAGGTTAAATGTACATTCATTCCTCGTTTATAACGTGTAACGAGTAATGTAGCGTTGCATAAATACACTTGCGTACACATTATAATCCAACTACCCGAATAGTAACATATAATACACAATTCTACTAAACAGAAAGTATATAATAAAGATAATAGATTAATTATATATATCGTTTGCTGTGACATGATCCAACTTTATATGGATGTTTAGGAAAATAGAAATATCACTACCGGGTCTGCCGTGATAACGAGGCCAGTACTTCGTGGCGTTTTTTCGGACAAAATGATACCTTATAAATAATAGCAATAACCAGTTGATTTGGAGTTAGTTTTGCCATTTACATGATATAATGTGATAGATTCAGATTCCCTTGTTATAAAGTAGGGATCTGAGTTGTATCACAAATAAAAAAATGTGTGAGTAAGAATAAGTTATCAAGATAGTAAAATCTTTTATTAAACTTTTTATGAAAATTAGAATACTTAGTAAGATGACACAGGTAACAGCTAATGGCTATATTTACATAACTTACTTTCCATGCAGGCTCCAGAAAAAGGATCGCAGGGCACTCCCGGTCGGCAATGAGCACAATTTGTTGTGGATACTTTCTTTTCTGCAGAGTTAATAATAATCAAAAAAATTAAATGTATACTTATAACATGTCCGACTTATGCAGTACATCATATATAATGAGTCCTTTTATTTACTATCTATCAGATATTTAATTAATTATTAAAAATTACTTACCACCGATGCACAAACAACCATCGCATTTTGTATTAGGATATCTTGCACAATCAGACGATGATTGACATTGACAAACTGAAACCAATAAAACATAGGTACTTAAAACGTTCGCTTACCGAAACCGTTGCTAATTTAAATAGACCACATTTGTTGGTAATTTGAGTGTAGAAATAAACAGAGTGTATTTGACATTAGATTATAAATATTGCTGTATACTTAAAGTCATTGTTTGAATGTAAGGAAGTAAGTTTTTAATTAAGTTAGGTTTTAGTAAATCTTTATATAAACAATTACATCTCGCACGCGATCCACAAGTAACGCTAAACTTTACCTTTAGAGCACACAGGCTGGTGATCAACAACAGCGCAGTGATGTCCGGCCGCGCATGGGCCGCCCTGCGCGCATGGATCCGAGCACTGGCCCTCAACACACGCCTGACCTGATGGGCATTGCTCGTGGGCACTGCATCCTAATGCTGTGTGAAATACGATATGGATTCATGATTTACGTAATGATGACCCCAGAGCCAAATTACATCAAAAAGTGTTATACTTGACATGATTATTATTTGTTTGATTTTGATAATTATCAAAAAAATTCATTTTCAGAATTACTATTGATACGAAAACAATTTATACTGATTTAACGTTTACACATCTCATATTTTCTATAACTTCATTTTTAGCCAAGTCTCATTAGCATTCTACTTCGAAATACCTAAGGGAATACTTCCTAAGGGGCTAGAATTTGGTATGTACTGACTTTTAACACTTATTGTTTTTCGATCAATATTAAAATTTACTGAGATTATTTTGTCCGTTTGTGTATTGTTTTATATGAATGAAATTCGGTTTATAATAATTTACAGTTCATACTAAGAGCAAACTTCTTTGTTCCCTCTTATGGGTACTAAGAATCCCTAGCGTTACTCCCTTAACTCCAGCATTAATGTTTCAATCCAACTATGTACATATCTTACCGCTTTTGAAAACTAAAAGAACGCATAGAGATATCAAATTAAAATTACAATTTATAGATATAAAGCTTATAAGCCATCACTCTTGAAAGTTAAACACAAAAAGATCATTTAAATATTGTGATCCATACGGTTACAGAAATGTTCTAAAAGCATATTTACCTCTCAAATTAATTATCATTACCATGAAGAATAAAACCTGTATTTTAAAATCTAGCACCCTAGAAAATATTACGAACATAGGGATAAAGTCTCATTTGATATTTATCTAGGTAAAAATTGCCTAACAAATAGAGTAATTATTATAGTAAAATAAAATTATTTAAACATAATAATATAAAAGTTCCATACAAAAGTTATAAGCATGACATCCAAACTTTGCACACTGTCTCGTGCTTTAGTTTTATTGCTTAGTTAAAATTTGCGAAAGCATTAGAAATGTTATTGTATTAACAACCAATTACGCAAACCACCACCAAAGGTTAAATTCTCTCAAACCATTTTTTGAATCCATATATATACATGCTAGAAGCTACCTTATTTTAAATGAGGTAGTATTGCTAAAAGACATACAAAAAAGCTAGAATAGTAAATAGAGATAAGAACTGCATGAAGGTAGAATACGATCAATATTTCCTGGAATATGAAGAAAACAAATTATTAAGACTCATAAAAGAACTATAATAATAGATAATATATGTAACTAAATACTTTCACATCCAAGGTCTGACAGAACGATTTACCTTTTATGCAGCCATGTTTTTCATCATGTATGAATCCATAGGGGCAAAACTTGCAAACGGGATGGTGATCTTCTACTGAGCACGGAGCATCACCGCATGCTCCTATACATGGATCTTTACATTGGAAGTCTCTGCATGCTAAATTTTGGGGACATCCAGTGTCTCTTAGGCATATAGATACTGTCGGATGACAATCTTCAACACATACACACATTACGCGATGTTCTACTACTTCGCATTGTTTTCCTTTTGGGCACATCGGATTTCTAGACGCTAAGCATGGATTCACACATTTCGTGTCTTTACAAACTGCATTCGACGGACACTGGTCATCCCTAGTACATTCTGCATTTTCAGGGGCACATGTCAGTTCACCTCTTTCATTTAATGCAAAGCCATTACGACAGACGCACATCGGTTGATGATTACGTACTTCGCATTTTTGATTTTGCCGGCAGCTATGGTAGTCTTGACAGGGATTTCGACACTGTTTGGTAGTAAGGTCACAAGCCAACTTGGACGGGCAAGGTTTTATTTCGGAACAAGTAAATGTATTATTGAAATCTGTAGATGGTTTGCAAGTGGGATCAAGTCGGCAGGCCTGCCTTGGCTGCCCAACGTAGCACTGCGGGCATGAGCAGGCCGCACGGTGCATCACGGGCACGCAGAGGGCGTCTTCACCACACACGCCACGGATGGTGCACGGGTCCACGCAGTGCAAACTCAAACACGCTTTGTCCACAGGGCAGTCCTTGTCACTCGTACATTCGATACCTAGGAAGAGGTGAAAGAAGAAAGCAGAGTCGAAAGAGCGGTACCTTCAGCCGCGAAGAGGAAACTTTCTCACGAGACAGTGCATGCTTTTTGAAACTGATAGTTTATGACCAGAAATATATAACGGTAGGTATAATAAAATAAAGCGATATGTACATGAAGCCGAACAAAATGTTACCGACTGTAATCAAGCACGAATGGTGAGAATGCTTCCACTAAAATTGACATTAATGTGACATAGTATTGTAAGAATACTTTTATTTATACAAAAAATATATTTTACATATTGTACACTAAAAGTTCTAAATGTTGTGCATCATTTTATATTCATTATTTTACAAAATTCATAAACGTGTCTCACCAAAGACAATTGCTATAAAGTCAAAGATGAAAGATATCTACTATTAACGAGAGATTATTATTACATTTCAAAAATATGCCTAACTACATCACAATACTATAATGAACGCTATTTCCCCATATTAAGTTTGTTTTTTTCTACGAGTTATAGTAGAATGAACTCATGTGCTTATAACGTAAAAAAAATTTTACTCATTTTTCGGTTATTTTTTGCGCTAAGCCTGTCTCAATCTGTAAATTTGCAGAACAAACATAGTTAGAGACTAACGAACTTAAAACACCATTCGTGTTTGCAGTAATTGTTCTCATGTAAACATAATTTTTCCAGCGGTGTGATTTATTTCATAAATTTGCTTTTTTTTCTTGTAATCGATCGTTTGAGCGTTTTTTGTTTCTCATAAATTAGCAATATTTAAATAATAGTTTCTAATCTTTATTGCTTCTATTTTGGGCGTCATTATGTTGAAGTTTTACAATAATATCTGGACCCCGCTAAAATCTTTATTCCGTTATATCCCGCAATTATCTTAAAGTGATCACGCTCTTTATTTTTATATCTAAATTGTTCTTATAATTTTTACACGACAAATACAATTTATATGTATAATCTACAAATGTCGTGCGTTTTTACAAGTGAATTAAATTTATTAAAGATATTTTACTCACTAGTATGACATTCAATATCTGCTTGACCTTCTGTACCAGGAACACATCGACAAACAAATTCTGCCCCTTCTCTTAAACATTCTCCATTTATACCACAACCAGTAGTTCGACAATCAACAACACTACGTTCTTGAGTACCTAAGATCATGAAAGTTCAGTATTTAATTAGATTTTATTCAGTAAAAAGTTACAATATAATAGTTATTCGGTTTCATCTAAACTTACATTCTATATTCGGATTTCCATTTGGGTAATTTCTAGGACAATAGCATTGCATATCATTATTTTGTCCTATGCGACACTGAGCATTAATGCCGCAAACTTTGTGAGCACATGGCAGCATAGTTCCACAAAAACATTGTCGTTGTGGATTTCCGGCACACCCAGTGGGGCATGTACACTCAAAATTGCCATCTTCCAAATCGCGACAACGAGCATTAATTCCACATGGATTTCTAGAACACGACCCTACAGTTGGCTTTAAACATTCACGTTTTGGATTACCGACAAATTTTGGAGGACAAGAACATTGTGGAGTTCTATTAACAGCTCTACATATCGCATTCGTTCCACAAGCGTTAACGCATACGTTTCTACATTTGCCCTCAGTACTGCACTCCTCATCTGATGCGCAGTCGTCATGGTTAGCACATTCAAATATCTTACACTCTTTAAGTGAATTACCCGAATAGCCACTAGGGCAGCTACAAACGGGGCGATGTCTTGCTGCAGTACATAAAGCATTTTTGCCACATGAATTTTCTCGGCAAATAGGGACACATTGCTTAGCAGAACAAGTCATATCTTCTCCACAGTCTCTGTTGCTGTTGCATCCCGGTAAGCAAACGTCTTGGGAGCAAATTTGTCTTTGGGGACATTTATTTTTAGCTGAACAAGTTACTCTACAGCCACCATTGTAACATTTTTCACCACAATTACAATCTGAATTGTTATCACATAATGCTATACAGTAACCACTATCGTCACACGGACAGAATCCGTCACATTGCAGTTGCTTCCTTTTACATTCTACCAAAGGATTACCGGTATAATTACTTGAACAACTACATTGTGGTCTATGATTTATAACTTTACAGTCTGCGCAAATACCACAACCATTACTTTCCTTACAGGGATCTGAAAACATAGTTTTCAAGAAGTATTATGATTGTCTGTAATTTAGTAGATTTCACATTACAAAGGTAATAATAAAGAATAAGTAAAATAAAAAAATGTATGCACTATTTTTATACATACCTCTACATTGTCCATTAATACAAGAATACTTCTCGCTACAAGCATTATCATGGCGACAACCCTGTTTACATATCCTATTTTCACATATATGACCATCACTACATACATCATCACTATTGCAAACAACTCTACATATTCCTCTGATGCATTTTTCATTAGACATACATATGCTATCACTGAAATAAAATATTATTTCAATATTTTGCACTCATATTTATATAATTAGAAAAATACCATAAATTTGAGAAAGAATACCTTCTACACGATGGGTAGCATATATCTCCGTAACAACTGAGTCCTTCAGCACAGTTTTTGTTTTTATCACAAGGTAGAGGTACTCTTCGACAGGCTACTTTTGGGTCCCCAGTTAAAAATATTGGACACGAACAAATTGGTTGATGATCTTTTGTTATACACACAGCGTTTGCACCACACGATGCTGGTTGCGTGCACGGGTTGCTACATTGTCCTGATATGCATGCTTTATCACTTGGACAATGCAAATCAGATTTACATCCTGTTATACAATATCTACCGTCGCACATCTCTCCCTCCGAGCAATGTTCGTCTGAGGTACAGGCAAATCGACAAACTCCTAGATCGCAGCGTTCTCCTTGTAAGCAATCCGCACCATCAGGAGTACATGCTGGACGACATCGATCATCTTCACACCTCCAGCCAGCTGCACAGTCAGTGTGCATGTGACACGATGGTGATGGAGCTCGGACGCAACCAATGTTTGGTGTCGGATTAGGAATCAAATTTTCTAGACAAGAGCATGCAGCTTTACGATCCACCACTGTGCAAAGGGCATTAGGTCCACAAGGATTATTACTATCCGCACATGGATTATGACAATAATTATTCCTGCAGAATTCATCAGGTCCACAATCGTCATCGTGCCGGCAACCATAGTGGCAACTATTTTCTAAACATATGTGGCCAAGAAAACAGTCATTATCCACTCGACAGGTAACTAAAATCAATATGTTTGATTAACGAAGAAGATAAATTTAGGCCTCGGTTGCCAGGGTTGAAATAGTATATTATGATGAAAAAACAAATGATCATTTATATACTTACGCAAGCAAGACCCCTTTGAACATCTTTCATTTTGAGCGCATTCTTCGTCGTTACTGCATTTGGGAAGGCACATTGAATTTTGACAAACATGGTTATCCTCACATTCTCCTGACCCACCGCACAATCTCGGAACTAAAATATAAGAAACGATTTTTTTATGTATACATGCAAATATGACATCTAATTTTAAAACTACAAAGGTTATTCAAGATAAAAATTTGGCAGATGGGTTATGCGCAAAATTAACGAAATGAACAAGTTTACGTACTATCTAATAAATGAGTGAGTTTGCCGAATTTACCGCACGCATCATAGATGATAGATATAGATCTATACTAATATTGTTTGTTTGTTTGTACGCGCTAATCTCAGGAACTACTGGTTCGAATTTAAAAATTCTTTTTTTATTGAATTGACCATTTATCGAGGAAGGCTTTAGGCTACATAACATCATACTGCGACTATTAGGAGCTAAGATAAATTGGAAAATGTGGAAAAAACGGGGAAAATTATTCATCTTTGAGGGCTTCCTTTGCGTGCGCTGCGAAAACGGTTCAAGATACCAAAAAATATGACTGAAAGAATTATTCCTCTTTAAATGATCGAAAAAAAGTTCGCGACAGTATATGTCTATCTTCTAAGATTGACTCACTATAACATAATAATAAATATAAATAAATAAATAAATAGATCCGACGGGGACGAAGTCGCGAGCAACAGCTAGTGATTCATATACAGTCACGGATTTTAAAAGAGAATTAGCCACGTTAAAAAACACGGTAGAACTAAGGGTAGGTACGGTGCATGAAAGATTTTAACTATGAAAAACTCGTCGAAACTATGCAAATACGCTTTTTGATTTGTCATAAATTTGATAT
This sequence comes from Eurema hecabe, assembly GCA_026213755.1. Taxonomy (NCBI): domain Eukaryota; kingdom Metazoa; phylum Arthropoda; class Insecta; order Lepidoptera; family Pieridae; genus Terias; species Terias hecabe. The sequence goes on from JADANM010001810.1 coordinate 5,347,554, forward strand.
GCGTTCACAAAACTGCAATTGAGATATTTGTGGTTATGCTTAATAAACAATGCTTAACTTACTTCTAACGCATTCAATGTCCTGATTTCCAGTAAATCTGTAAGGACAACTACATTGAACAATGTGATTTTCGGTGCGGCATTGTGCATTTAAGCCACAGGTTTTGTCTAGTTTACATAGATCAAGACATTGTCCATTTAAACATTTTTCTGACGTTTGGCATTCTTCATCTTGGAAACACAGTCCTTAAAAAAAAAACAACCTATATTATCCAACAAAAGCAATTATTTTTTAATAACAGTAATAAAATAAAACTACTTGACTATAATTCAATTTCATATTTTCTATTTATTTATTTATTTTGCTATCCCATCTCATAACATACGTCTTATGATTTCCATATTATGTATTCTATTCTCGGTGATTCCTATATCTTAAATAATATATATGTATTTAAAATAATGTACCTTGACACTTTCTGTTGTGACAGTATTCGTTTTCAGAGCAATCTTCTTTAGTACTACACGTCTTTTCTTGGGGTGCACATCCTTTGTCACTGTTGGGATTGCCATTAAAACCAGGTTTACATTTGCAATATCCAGAATGTCTCGCAGCTACACACTCGGAATTCGGTCCACATTTTACAGTATCGCAAGCATCTGTAAAAATAAGGTTTTATTATTGAAATCGTTTAAATATTCCAAGTGTACCATATTCATTAAACTGAAGTACCAGAACTTACCGGTACATTTTCTGATACCATCAATAATTGTACAGCGTGCAATGGATGAACAATCTCTGTTAAATCTACATTCAGAGCCTATTTGGCAACCTTTCTCGTAGGGATCGCCAATAGTTCCCTCAGGACATGAACACTGTGGACCTCTTCTTGTGTTTTTACACTGTGCTCCAATACTACACGGATTTGATTCACAGTAATTTATTTCTTTACAGCTTATAAGAGCAGACCCCGTAAAGCCAGGCAGACAATGACAAACAGCTTGGTGATTTTCTGATGAACATATTGCATTTTGTCCACAATTATTCTGCGTTAAACATGCAATTTTACACAAATTTTGATCACAGAATTTATCGTTCGTACAATCAGTATCCTTTTCACATTCTTTCTTTTTACATCCTCGAACTGGATCGCCAAAGAAACCCTCCTTACATGAACAAGTTATTTCGTGTGATGCAGCGTTACAAAGAGTATTTTTTCCGCATGGTACATTTTGACAAAGCTTAACGCACTTAGGATTTCCATATGTATCTTCAATACATTGCTCATCACTTGCACAATCGTTATTGGAGGAACATTGAATTTCTTTTTTACAAATTTTATTGGAACAGTAGTAGGTAGCAGGACATGTAGTGTTTGAGGTGCAAGTCAATCTGCACGTATCTTTAATACATATTTGATCGTTCAAGCAATCACGGGAATTCTTACAGATACCTAGAAAATATAAATTAAGAAATACATTTCAATAATCATGATATTTAAAAATAAGAGATTAATTTCTTACCAAGACATAAATTATCAACGCATTTAGTTCCAGAAGAGCACCTGCTATCATCATTACAATATTGAACTGGAACACATCCTAATACTGGGTCGCCTGTATATCCAGATTCACAGTAACAATGTCCAATATGACTTCTGGACAAACAATCAGCATTACGTCCACATGCACGAGGTATACTACATGCATTTTTGCATTTATTGTTAACACAGGCCTCTTCTGATGGGCAATCAGAATCCTTTAAGCATTCAAATTTAACGCATCCTGTATACGGGTCGCCATGACTTCCTAATTGACATTCACAGACAACTTCATGCTTTGCAACAAAGCAATGTGCATTTTCGCCACAAGGTGACTTTTCACATAAATTTATACATTGGTTATCAATACAAGTTGTTATATCAGAACAATCTTCATTTGAAAAGCAGTCACCTGGTTGCTTGCAATGCTTAGTATTTACGTCAAGTATTGTACCATTAACACAAGTACAAATAAATGATCCAAGCGTATTTTCACAAACAGAATTCATAGGACAAGGCTGAATTAAGCACTCGTTAACATCTTCACATTTACTGTTAATTAGTTCGAAGCCTGGTGGACAAATACAATTCACTTGATGATTTATAATTCTGCAATTTCCACCTTGGCATACTGATTCATCGCATTGATCTGAAAGCAAAACGTTATTTTAGATACACCAATACTATAAAGAAATAAAAATATTGAAAATTACTTAAAATAATTATACCTGAACATTTATTGCTTTCTAAACGACATAATTTGTCATTTGAACAGTCAGAATCGTCAACACATTCCACTTTGAAACATCCAACTTTTTTATCTAGTGGATTTCCTACATGTCCTTCTTCACAAACACATGTTACCTTATGTTTATTTACTGTGCAGATTGCATTTATTCCACATGAATCGCTGTTTTCACATGGATTTGTACATTTTCCTTTTAAACATACAAGGGCATCTTCACATTGGTTATCTTGTCTGCAATAGTTTGGCATTAAACATCCTGACTTATATGGATCCCCTATTGCTCCACCGGGACACACGCATTTAAACGATCCAACAGTATCTATGCACTGAGCTGAGGGGTGACATGGGTGAGTAATACATTCATTAATATTTATGCATTCCTCTTGTGACATTTTAAACCCAGATACACATTCACATTTCGTCTCTTTACACAATTGATTAGTCACACAGTCGGAATTTGATTTACAGCCAAGAACACATATTCCAGAACTACAATGTTCACCATGCAAACAGTTGCTACTGGTATGACAAATTTTATAGCATATTCCATCGTTACATGTCTCTCCTATAGCGCAATCAGAATGAGCAAGACAGGGCACTTGACATAAATGGCCAATACACATGTGATCTGGCGGACAATCTAATGTTTTAGCACATTGGTTTGGTTTACGGACACAGCCTTGCTGTGCAGTAGGAGTTCCTTCGAAGCCAATGGGACATTCACAATTTGTAGCATGCTGGATTCTTGAACAAATTGCATTAGGACCGCAAATTTTAGTACCAATACAGGGATTAATACATTTGTTATTGACGCAAGCTTCTTCACTCGGGCAGTCATTATTATTTCTGCATCCAATCAAGCACTGTCCTCCAATGCAACCTTCTCCGATACTGCATTGTGTATGTTTAGTGCATAGCCTAGTACATAAATTTTTAATACACACCTCCCCGTGTTCACATTGGGTAGAATTTCTACAGGCTGTAAAACATTGATTATTGTAGCAAACATCTCCTTCACATTCGACGTCATTGTCACATTGGATGATTTTTCTCTTGCATATACTTGTTCCTTGCAAGAACTCAGAACCCTCAGGACACAAACATGTAGCTTTTCCATCAATAATTTTACACAATGAATTAACTCCGCAAGCTGATTCACATGGATTAGTACATCGGCCGTTAATGCAAATAATATCTGTTGGACAGTCGTTATCAGTAGCACATTGATCGGGTTTTCTACAACCTAGCTCCTTCGGTTCCCCTATTAGGCCTTCAGGACATCTACAAATGAAAGATCGACCCGATGACTCGCATACAGCTGTTGGATGACATGGGTTTGATTTGCAGACATCAACTTTTTTACAATTTATATCGGCAACAGGATCTGGCTGGTATCCTGTTGGACAGCGACAAACAAATTTATGATTATCTGGAACACATACTGCGTTGTCACCGCAAACACTTTCTTGACACGCATCAATGCATGTATGTGTCATTCGATTACAAATTTGATGTGGAAGACAATCCAAATTATAAACACAAGGAACTAATTTACAACCGTATTCTAAATCGTTTGGATCTCCTGTATAGGGGCCAAGAGGACATTGACATTGAGCCACATGATTATTAGTTATACACAAAGCATTAGGACCGCAAACTATTTGTTGACAAACAGGAATACATTTTCTTTCATTATCAATTTTTCTACAAGCTTCACTTTCTCTGCACTGCGCATCATTAACACATTCATTTTTATTTTCAGGTATACAACCATCACGATTATTAGGATTACCAATAAAACCTTTCAAGCACTGACATTGGCTTTTGTGTCCTTTTGTGATACATTTAGAGTGTGCCGGACATGTAAAAGTATTACAATTATCGATGCACTTTTCTACCCCTAAAACATCTTTTTGACACGATTTATCATCACTGCAGTCTGAATCAGTTTTACAATTTGAGGTGGTTGGCTGCTCACATTTAGAATTTAATGCATTCCATAAATAGCCTTCTTTACAATCGCATCGAGCGTTATTATCTAAAACTTTACATATTTCATTGGGGCTACATATAATAGTTGAACATAAATCATGGCATCTTTTAGTTGCACCATCGACCGATACGCAAATTTGGGGATCAGAGCAGTCACTATCTACATTACATTCTACTTCATTAGGTTCGGGTTGTTGCAATTGACATCCATCCTTGACATCATGGGGCTTACCGACATAGCCCTCGGCACATATACAGTGAGCTTGATGGTTAGAACTAACGCAAATTGAATTAGGTCCACATTGTAATTTGGTACAAGCATCTAAACATCTTCGTGTATCTCTGCTTAATTGAAAACATATTTCGGAATCTTTACAATTACCATCAGTCAAACAATTTTTGTCTTCACTGCAACCGAGTTGAAGATCGTTAGGTTTCCCTACATATCCTGGAAGACATTCACATTTTCCTTCTGTGCAAACTGTTTTCGGGCCACACAACATCGTACGACAAGCATCAACACATCTAGATTTATCGCAATAAAATCCTTCAGGACATGTTTTATTATGTGAACAAGAGCAAATTGTTCCGTCGACGCACTTAGACATTGATATTTGCGTACATAACTCGTATGGATTACCAATGTATCGACTTTTGCAGATGCAACTAAAACTGCCTGGTGTATTAATGCAAATAGCATTTTCTCCACAAGGTCTTGAGTTGCATTCGTCTATATCGATGCATTGTAAGTTTGGATTACCGACATAACCAGGTGGACAAAGACACTCAACATGAGATCTTGTCTGCTGACAAGCCGCATTCGCTCCACATGATACTTGTGCACAGGTTATCTGCCTTCGAGGCAAACATTTTTTATATGGATTACCCGTGTAGCCTTTGTCACATTTACATACATTTATTTGACCATAGACACAATGAGCGTTTTTTGTACATTCTGGATTACACGTCGGTGGTGCAACAGCTGAAACGAAGAACAAATTAGTATTTCAACTTCACACATACAGTTGATTGCTTAAACAATACTTACGAGGCATACACAATAGGTCTGGATTTCCAACAAAAAATGGATCACAAACACAGCGTCCAGTCTCTTCATTACAAGTGGCTCCTATACCACAAACCACATCTTCACAACGCTGGCGACATCTTCCGGCCACACAAGCCATAGGTTCTTCACATGGCAAACCAGCTCCACATAAGTCTCTTCTACAAGCACCACCAGGAAATGGATTTCCTACCATACCCTCAGGGCACAAACAAGTTGGACCAGCTTTTGATATAATACAATGTGCACCTTGTGCACATGAATAGCTATCGCAGCCTAAAAAGATGGCGAAAAACGTTTATTTATATTTTCATACATGTTTATTTTTGATATTTTCTAAAGACAATTTTATTTTACCAGATATGCATTTCCCTCCTTCGGGCTTTGTGTATCCAGGATTACAACGACACCAAGCAGCGTGGTTTTCAACTTCACAGAAAGCATTCGGTCCACAAGACACAGTTAAACAAGGTGACGTACAAGTTCTATTTAGGCAAGCTAGGTTATTTGGACACTGATTGTCTTTACTACATAACGTCTTTTGTGATGGCTCCTCTTCGACAATACCTAAAATGTAAGTATGAAGTCCGATTAAACTAAATTATATTATAATAATTTAAATAAATACCGATCTCTAAAAATTGATCACGATCACTTACAACCAGTTTTATAAGGATCTCCAATCATAGATTGTGGACAAATACACTTATATCCTCCTTGCTCATCATTGCAAATCGCACCATATGCACAGGGTGCACTATGACACTCGTTTCTATTTGTGCAGCCTGTATAAGGATCGCCTTCAAAACCAGGCATGCACATACACCTAGGTGGATCACTTGGTGTACATTTAGCATTAATACCACATGTAAATCTCTCACAGGGACTTTTGCATTTTTGTCCATCGCTATTATCTAGATAAAATGGTGGTTGGCAAATACAGTTTCCAGGTTGTACACATTTTTCGTTAGCAAAACAATCACTGTCACTTATGCAACGCTTTTGGTTTAAGCTGCAATGTCCTGAAATTGGATCTGTATCATAACCTACAGGACATCTGCATATATATGATCCAACAGTATTAATACATTCTGCACCAAATCCACAAGCAGGTTGATCCATTGTACATTCATTGATATCTTCACAGGCGCCATCCACGGTTTGAGCAAATCCTACTGGGCAGGCACAGTAGCTTACACTGTCCGATATAACTATACATTCACCTCCTTTACCGCACTTATTGTGCTCAGAACATCCAGATAAAACACAATTACCGTCAACGTATTTGTACGGTGGCTGACATTGACAAGAAATGTCAGTGCAGTATTCACACGAGTTATATGGGTTACCACTATAATCTGGGGGGCATTTACATTCATAGCTACCGGGTAGATTTTTACATATAGCATTTAATCCACATGGAGACCGTCCATGCTGAACACATTCATTAATATCTTCACATAAACCAGTTTCTACATTACGGATGAATCCTTGTGTACAAACACAAACGTTTTCATTGTCATGTACTATGCATTGCTCCCCTTGTGGACATGGATTAGCGCGGCTACATTCACTGGGTTGTTTACTGACAAAACAACCATCTATATATGGGTCTCCTTTAAAATGGCCTGGACACTCGCATTGAAAGTGACCGGGTAAATTTTTACAGACGGCGCCTGGGGCGCAAGGACTTGCGTCGCATTCATTGATATCTAAACACCCACTTGGAGAAGAGGGTTCTCCAGTGAATCCATTGCGGCAAGTGCATTGTGCTGTTTGTTCATTTAAAAGACACTCAGAATTACTTCCACAGTGTAATGCTTCACAAGGATCTATAAGAAAACAAATTAAATGTTATATAAAAACATATTTCCTCAAACTTAACAGTAATTTAAATAAAGTAACATAAGCCACTCACGTCGACATTCATTTCCAACATTTGGTTCAGGACAAACACATTTTGAATTACTGTCACATAAAGCATTTCCAGGACAATCATCCTTACGGTTGCAAGTAAGAATGTCTGAACATTTTACACGTGCGTCGGGATCAGGAATGGTACCCTCTGGACATTTACATAAATATGATCCCTTCTCGTTTATGCATTCTGCACCAATGCCACAGGTGCCATCGGTTTCACATTCATCAACGTCTAAGCAAGATTTATATGCATCACCAGTAAAGCCATCGGGACATTGGCATGCGAAACTTCCGAGAGTGTTTTGGCAGAGAGCATTAATGCCACAGTGTGTAAGACCCCCTGAGGCCGAATCACACTCATCAATATCAATGCATCCAGCAGATATATCACTCGGATCGAAATTCCATCCTTCGTCACATACGCAATAAGCGTCGGTACCATCAGGCTTGCAATATGAATGTTTTCCACATTTAACATCTTCACAGGGAGCACGGCATTGAACTTGGGGAGGTGAACCTATATATCCCGTTGCACATTCACATGTAAAACCTCCAATCAAATTTACACATACTGAATTTTCCCCACATTTCGAACCATTAATGCATTCATTTATATCAGCGCAAACTGATCCTATCGGCTGAAATCCGTCTTTGCAAAAACATTGATTTTCTATACATTCAGCATTGTTTGTACAATCAAAATTAGATCTGCACAAAGTGTTAACATCAACCTGGAACGGACAATCGTTTATTTAAACTCACAATTTATTTTAAGTACCACCTTATTAGATATATTTACATACCTGTTCACATGCTATTTGCGCATTTGGTTTGGCTTTATATCCTTGTGGGCATACACAGTTATACCCGGGTGAAGCATTCTCACATATAGCGTGGGATCCACACGGATGTTCCAAGGCTTGACATTCGTCCACATCTTGGCATCCTTCGGCTGAGCGCGCGTCTCCCGTGTAGTCGGGCAAGCAAGTGCATACAAAACTGCCCAAAGTATTGGTGCAAGCAGCTTGTGCACCGCACACCACTTCACTACTTTTACACTCATCCACGTCTGGGCCAAGAAAGAACTTACATCTTAAATAGTTTTCATTAAACTCTTAAAATTATAATTGAATACGTACGTTAAAGAAACGACGACAGCCACTACGAAGAAGAAAGAGCAGGAGCACAGATTTCAAATGATAGAATAAACTGATAAGAGAGATGTAATCTATATTTAAAGAATGTATCATTTTTATATGTCGGTAAAGAATATATACAAAAATACCGAAGACAATATCAATTTCTGAAACATAACATAAGATAAACCCAAGTAAGTCAGTCATCGTTGACGTTATTGTAAGAGTTTAGGGTTATGTTAGTATAAGCGTGAATCTACCGCATTTCATTGCGGTATTTTTCAACGTTAAAAAAATTAGTATGAAAGCGTTACACCAGACAGAAAATAAAACATTTCGTTTGGTATTTGTCGCTTAACGTTAGTGCACTTACCGACACACTGAATATTAGGATCTCCCTCGAAACCTTCTGGGCATAAACAGCGATAGTTTCCGGCATGATTTTCACAGAGAGCGTTTCGACCGCATTGAGAGCGAGCGCAAGCATCGTGATGCTGGCAACCGACTCGCGGGTCTCCTTCGGAGCCGACGGGGCAGCTGCACTCGTAGCCGCCGGCCAGGTTGCGGCACACCGCGCCCACACCACACGCCTCCTTGTGAACACACTCGTCCACGTCGACACACTGAAACGAATTTATTTTTATAAAAATAGTTCTAAAACTATGTCTTATCTGTTAAAATATACGATACTTAGTATAACTTTTATTGAATTATAAAATACGAGAGCTTTTGTACATTGAAATAGAAAATTATATAAGTTTAACTTACTCCATCGAAAGGATTTCCGGTATAACCAGCTTGACAGGCACATGTATAATTTCCAGGGTAGTTTTGACAAATAGCGTTAGCGCCACAGGCACCAGGTCTTCGGCACTCATCTATATCTATTTAAAAAATTAAAATACTTGTTACAATAAATTCACCAGACAAGCGTACTCTGAACTCTCCCACTGAGGGTTCCGTAATCCATACGTCTATACTAATATTATAAATGCGAAAGTAACTCTGTTTAGAAGGTTGCGCGAGGTGATGAAACTTTTTATAATTTTACTGACTTTTCACCATTTAATGGAAAGTGTGAAAAGTTATCGCCTCTAGAGCGCGAACTTATTAAAGAATAAAAGAAATTAAATATAAGATATTGTGTTTTTAATTTTAAGTACCTCGACATTCTTCTTCACCATCACCCTCGAAACCACGATTACACTTGCAAATAAAATGAGCAGGTAAATTGCAACATTCTGCATTTTCCACACATCTCGATGATATAGCTGGATCTTCACACTCGTTGATATCTACAAATAAAATTGTTAATTTACATGACATGTGATTAACCTTACCTAAAATATCAATATTCAATTTAATAAGAATTTAGCTTCAAAACTACCATTTGTAATACTACTGTCGTAGTTGAACAATTCTGTATATATATATCACAATTATTTACCTTTACAAGTAAAGCCATCGCCAACGTATCCCGGAAAACACGAACATTGGAAGCTGCCTACCGTGTTGGTGCAATGTGCAAAAACGTCACATGGTCTATCTTTGCATTCGTTTACGTCTGAAACAAGAATACATAATATACATTTTCAAATTGATAATATTTTAAAACAATTTGACAAAAGGATAAATGTAGGTGTCAAAATTTACTGATAAGAACTTCGTTTCACTTGCGACTATGAAATACTACTTTACCTGTCTATATAAAGAAAAGTTCATACGTACCAGGTTCTTGGCAGTTACATCCACCGAAACCGTCGTTACAATAACAAACGCCATTTAGACAAGCACCGTTTATACATTGAGCTCCATCTTCTTTGGTACAATCATCTATTAATAAATTATACTGATTAAATATTATACTACTCTTGTGTGTATTCCACTTAAATGTTAGTAAATCAATACATACCTGAACACTTTAGTTCTGTTCGTAATTCATCGGATGCCTTATAACAATCGGGCACACCATCGCATAATTTTGATAATTCATATAATTGTAATATTTGAGTCGATTCGTTAACTTGACAGCCAAAGTAACCGTCTTCTAAATTTAAGAAAAATACTTCTCTTTTTATGCCTAAACCTATTCCATATTGGCTTTGCGTCGCTACCTGTATGGAGAAGATATTAAATCGATTATATGAAGTTGCATTTTGGACTAATTAAAAATGTTGTCCTCAGTAAATAGTCCAGAAGGTTCTTGGTATTTTGTTTTGAAATTTTTAAACATAAAAGATATCGTCGTTATTTACCAATAGCATTCAATAAAGTTTTAGTAATAGGAGTTTTTAAAGCTGTTGTTAAATTCGCGTCGGATTTGCAATTTATGATGTGTACCGAGCAAATAGATCATAAGATATAAACATAAACTTACATTGGTCGTTGTGACGATTAGCGTCCAAACCACAAGCGGTAAGGTTTCTATATACATTTTCTCTGAAACAAAGAAAAAATTATTGATAAAAAGTGATTCATAAAACACCAAAATATTCTCTCTCTTCTAAAAAACTAGTGTATGCTAATAAAAAAATATTTAATCTAAATATATAAAGGGAGAAACTGACTGACTGACTGACATATCAACGCACAGCCTAAACGGCTAAACGTAGGTACTTGAAATTTGAAAAGGACGTAGCTTAGGTACCGTAGAGGTGCACTAAGGTGGAATTCCCGAAATTCCCACGGGAATGGGAATTAGCGGAAAAATCCTTTTGTATGAAAAATCGAACCGCTTAAGTTAGACGCTTGAAATTTGGCATGGAGGTAACTTAATAAACTTAAAGCTTGGCTGCAACAGGATATTGCAAAATTCCCTTGGGAACGATAGTTAGCGGGAAAAAACATTTGTATGAAAAATCAGGGTGAACAAAGTCGCGGCGGGTCATCTAGTATTTAATAAATTATAAAGATTTAGTGTACCACTTTTTGAAATACTGTATATTGTCATTCACTATACCAATAATATACGCGTTAATTTTTTATAAAGGCAAATCCTAAAAAAATTCGCTAAAGTCTACGTACTGAATTACTTTCTACCTTGAATAGCATATAGCACATAACTTCAAAATAAACTTTTTTTTTGGAATCTTCTTTGTAACAAAAACATACCTATATAAATATTTAATAAATGTATTACGATTAAATAGTAAGTGAATTTCCATTAAAATTTTGAAAACACAAGTTACGCCAGTCTTCGTAGACTTCCAGTCAAATCTTTGTTCGCGTTGTTATTTCACGGCCTTTTATTAACTTTAACGTCACTTCCGTTTAAGACACTTATATATAGCAGTCATATTAATATAATTATTTTAAGCTTAATGTTCTATATTTAACGACGGGTTATATTTTTGGGTAGATAATGTAATGACTTATAAAAGCATTTAAAACATTAAAAAAGTGCATATACAGTATACACTATTGTGAAACAAACCCAACATCATCAATTATATCGTCCATTCATTCATTCACTGGGAAAGTGAATCAATCGTCATTCTTATTCACATCTTTATGGGAAATTGTTGGGCGACTCATCGAAACGAAGCTATTCACAAAGATTCAGTTTGATAGTAATTATTTTTACATAAGGGTACTTCATCTTTTAAGCGTAGAACCGGAAAAACTTACCACGTTAAATAATACTAATAATTAACTAAGTAAAAAATAAAAATCAGCTGGTTAGTAATAATTTACGATTACGTTATCCATACATGTTGGAAAGAGATCTTTGATCAAACCATAGATTTTGTAGGACAAATATTTTTCAAGTCATTTAGATAATTATCTTGAGATATAACACAAGAAAAATCAGTTAGTAATAAATATTTAAGAATCACCAAATCGACATATGTTATCCTTGCTACCTCTGTTAGCTACCATAATCGAGAGTTGGTATAGGAAATTATTGGGCGTCTCATCAAAATAAAGCTACTCACGAAAAATTAGCTTGATAGTAATCAATTGGAAAAATATACCAGGGATCCCGGACTATTAGTTCGTAACAGACTTAAAACAAATTTATCGAACGACGACCATGCAATCGGTTAACAAATGACAATCACAAATGTTTTTAATTTGAATTTAATATAATGTCTTCTTTAAAATTTAAAACAAACATTGTTTTGTTTTTAATAACAAATCGAGCTAGATATAAATTGGTTTTTAGGAACAGTTTCGCTTTTGTAATCATTTGTTTAATATAATTGTTATTTTGTTAAAAGCATTATAAGCATTCCAGCAGTTTTCTTTTAATGAATGAAATAAGAATATAGTTTTCTACATCCTAGTAGTTACTTCTATTAAGTAACAAACCATTCCCACCCATAATCTCTCAAGAGTATTTACAAATACGATGCCGCTTTGTTTAAAAAATGAAAATGAGCTGCTATATAAAGGTTTCCTAAGTTAAAGAAGTTTAGATAGAACTTACGCCATAAACGTTTCCATAGTAGTTTCCAAAGGATCAACTTTCAATAGAATTGTACGATACACAAACGCTTGGTCTTCTTAGAGAAACGACATTCAAAGTTATATAACAGATATTAAAAGAGTAATAAATAATGAACCCGGTATTAGAACCCGGCAATCAGGTCTTGTTTTATTGGATTTACTAGCTGACTCATCATAAAAACGACAAAATCTCCAAATATACAACCTTCGAAGCGCCTGAGGAGTCGTGGCCCACGAAATATAGTATAGAGCGTCCGCGTCGTTGTACATGGTCAAGTAGAAAAACTGGAGACTTCATTAAAATATAGGTATGTATATATGCATATATTCATAAATTTTAAAATCCTTCAAAAAAGTCTATTTTAAGACATATTATATATTTCTTCTGAAGAATTTCCGGTTGACAAATTATACTGTAAACACTGTTGTTCATTAGCTCCGCAAAAATAAAATCGTTAAAGCAGTAAAAACAAACTTTCTTCGCACTCAAAGTAAAGTTTAACACATAGGCTTCGTGCTTCAGAAGTGCACATATCACGAATTAAAAGGATTCAAGCAAAAAAGCTTAGTTAAAGTGATTACATTTGTGCAAAAGAAATAACGGACCTTGGACGGTTTATGAAACTACCCCCAAAAAAAATTGATCTGAAGTGTCAACTGTCAACTGTCACAGATATCATAATTTGACGAGCCTAGAAAAATATTGTGGGAAAATAAATTGCAATTTTTGGAAAAAGAAAATCTACACATAAAACAATTATAAAGGATAAATAAATGGAAATATTATTAGATGAACTCAAAGAAGAATTAAAAATACAGACGGAAACTTAATTAATAACAACCTAATTACAACACTAAATGAAAAAATCCAACCCCTAGTGAAAGAAAACCTAAAGTTAAAACAAGAAGTAAATAAATTAAAATTACGTAATAGCAAGTTAGAAAAAAGATAAGACGCAATGACTTACTCTTACACGGGATATAGCTGGCAAAACATGGTCCAGAGTGGCACGCCAAGAGGGAGAGTGGAGGCACTTGAGGGAGCCTTTGCCAAGAGGCACACAGGAGAAGGATACCGTAGATTTGATGTATAAAAGTTTTAATTATGTAATGTTGCTATGCTGAATAAATGGCTTGAAATGAAAAATATATTTCTTCTATACTACACAATATTTTTCCAAAATATAAGTTAATAACAAACCATTTTAAATAGTAGGCAAGTCAAATAGGTAAAGGTGAAGGTGAATCGCAAGGTCCGTGGCACTTTGACTGTGAATGTTAACAGATACATTTTAAAGCACGTATTTAGCAATAGGAATCTAAACAAAATGCTAATAATCTCTATCATTTGGTTCTATGAACTGAAGTTTAAGTTTAAGGAGGTGAGGGCACTAAACTACATATGTGTTTAGGTTTCTAGTAAATCATTCGTGATTGATATATAATGTAAAATAGAATAAAACAAATGTACGCTATGTTGTTACCGTCTTTGAACGAAGGATCCATAACGTAAGAGCCTAGGACATAAATATATGAAATCCGTTTTATGTTAAAAAACATATTCGCTTCAATACAAGTTGGTAAATTAAAGCTATCCCTTTTTCATGCAAAACAAAACATAACAAATATAAACGTTTTTGTGTGGTGATATCAAATGAAAGAAGACTAATACAAAAATACAAGACAATACAATATTTCAGCATTAATTAAAAAACTATTTTAACTCGAATTTATCTACATTGACATTTATGAATGTTTTCCGGTTTCTCAATGTGCGATCTTTTTAATTCATAAAATTTCTATTGCTTATCTCATCCGGGTACCGAACACGAATCTTGTGACACATCTTTTACTTAAATCAATTATTGATTTCAATATTGGGCTAAGTGGAACATAAAAACACAGTATAATATAGACTGCCAAAATCATTATTTTTGACCTAGCAAATTTGTT
>JADANM010001810.1:5362457-5372833 GCA_026213755.1 Eurema hecabe
ATACAGTTTATAACTAGTTTGTAATTCTAATTACTGATTAATTCCGTTATATTTGAGTAGTTCCATGTGCGAAGGGCCTTACTCTTACACGGGATTCCAGAAGCTGAAGAAGATCCTATACAGTTGGCCATAAAGTATCTAAAGTATCTTAACGCAATGAGCGATAAGGCTAAGATTAATGAATGGGATAAGTGGGAAATTAGTAATGCTTATAGACTAGGGAAAAAAAGAGTAAGACCTATATTAATAACTTTAACCTTAGCTTGGAGGAAAAATTTAATTTTGAAAAATAACAAACTATTCCCAGAAAAGGTTTACGCGACTGAAGATCTTCCAAAAGGAATGATGGAAGCTAAGAAAAACCTGCTCCCTAAACTCAAAGAAGCGCGACATGAGGGAAAATATACGATAATAAAATACGACAAACTCATCATCGAAAACAAACGAAAAAATTAGAAATGCAACGAAGAAAGGAAAAGAATTCCGTCCTCACCACCGCATACTCCACCCAATAATTTCCCAAATGCGAGGTTTTCAACAATATAGTAAACACTGCAGCCCAATAAACTGTCAAAAGCAAACACTTCAGAAGACATGAGAAACAGGAGACAACGAACACACATTCATAAAACAACTAGAATACGGTAGCCGGAAAATAAAAATAAACCTAAACAAAACAAAAATAGAAAACAGCAGCATAAAATTCCCCAATCCGGTTGGCCCCTTGGGGAATTAGACCGAAAAGAAGAAAAAACAAGTGTACAAAATACATATCGCCACGCTAAATGCACGAACATTAAGAACCGAAGATAATCTACTGGAATTAACAATAGCATTAATTGGAGCAGTATTGGAATTAGTGGAGTCAGACGACTGGGAGACCAAATTGGCCAGAAACAAAGGGTCATCATGGTGTTGGATTTATGATTCACAAACATCTGAAGAGTAATATTGTGGAGTTACTTGGGATTTCGGAATGCATAGCAGTTCCCAAAATAGTACTTCCGCCGAGTAATTATGTATGGACTTCGGTTCAAGTTTATTCACCCAAAGAACAATCATCTAAGGATGCAATTGAGGACTTTTATGATATACTGAATGAACTTCTGAAAACACTTAACTCTAAAAACCTAATCTTAATGGGAGATTTTAACGCTCAAATAGGGAGAAGAAAAGACGGCGAGGAACACATACTTGGTCCTTATTGTACGGCAAACAGGACAAGAAATAGCGAAAACGTAGTCAACCTAGCCCTAGACTACCAGTTAATAAACATAATACAATATTTAAAAAGAAGGAAAAGAACCGATGGTCCTGGGTCTCACCTAACGGAATTTACAAAAACGAAATAGACTACATACTTACTATTAAAAGTGAGCTATTTGAAAACTGCAGCGTCATTTCGACATTAAATTTCACATATAAAATTAAAAAACTAAAACTGAAATAGGCTGGACAAGTGATGAGAGGGCCAGATAAATGGACCAAAGCTATTTCATTGTGGTAACCTAGAGGACTTAAAAGAACGAAAGGAAGACCACTGAGGAGATAGGAAGATGATTTCATACAAATAGCTGGCAAAACATGGTCCAGAGTGGCACGCCAAGAGGGAGAGTGGAGGCACTTGGGGGAGTCTTTGCCAAGAGGCACACAGGAGAAGAATGACCGCGCTACCGTAGAATTGATGTATAAAAGTTTTATTTATGTAATGTTGCTATGCTGAATAAATGGCTTGAAATGAAAAATATATTTCTTCTATACTACACAATATTTTTCCAAAATATAAGTTAATAACAAACCATTTTAAATAGTAGGCAAGTCAAATAGGTAAAGGTGAAGGTGAATCGCAAGGTCGGTAGCACTTTGACTGTGAATGTTAACAGATACATTTTAAAGCACGCATTTAGCAATAGGAATCTAAACAAAATGCTAATAATCTCTATCATTTGGTTCTATGAACTGAAGTTTAAGTTTAAGAAGGTGAGGGCACTAAACTACAAATGTGTTTAGGTTTCTAGTAAATCATTCGTGATTGATATATAATGTAAAATATAATAAAACAAATCTCCGCGATGTTGTTACCGTCTTTGAACGAAGGGTCCATAACGTAAGAGTCTAGGACATAAATATATGAAATCCGTTTTTATGTTAAAAAACATATTCGCTTCAATACAAGTTGGTAAATTAAAGCTATCCCTTTTTCATGCAAAACAAAACATAACAAATATAAACGTTTTTGTGTGGTGAAATCAAATGAAAGAAGACTAATACAAAAATATTAACTATTACAATACAATATTTCAGCATTAATTAAAAAACTATTTTAACTCGTATTTATCTACATTGACATTTATGAATGTTTTCCGGATTCTCAATGTGCGATCCTTTTAATTCATACAATTTCTATTGTTTATCTCATCCGGGTACCGAACACGAATCTTGTGACACCTCTTTTACTTAAATCAATTCAGTTATTGATTTCAATATTGGGCTAAGTGGAACATAAAAACACGACATAATATAGACTGCCAAAATCATTATTTTTGACCTAGCAAATTTGTTTTATATTATCTATAATATTTTTCTCTTTTACTTAAGGAAATTTATTTGACTGTTTACTGCTTTATAACACATGCTCTATCAAAATTTAATATATTGATACCCTATTTAATATCTTATTATAAAAAAAATACATGAGCATTATATTAAACATTGAACATTTTATAATAGTATTATATTGTGATAGCAGCGACTTTGATTTCAGAGAAGCATACGTACCTATGTGTCAAACCTTGACACCTTTGAATACTGTCGTGACAAACGATTTATGTATTTTGTAAAGATTGAGTAGTAAACCTATAAATATTTAACGTAGTTTTGACATTTTCTCTAACAGAAAACTGATTATTTCTAAGAAACGATATTTTACGGCCTTAAAAATTACTTGCAGTAATGAATAAAAATATTGCAGTTATGTTTCAGCAGTTACTATCATAAGTATTTTAAAATATTGTCCGTTAATATCGAAATTATGGGAATAAATAATTAATAACCGATTTATTCTAATAAAAAAAATAAGAGGGATAATTCAAAAATATTTGTAATTATATTGCTATGTCAGTTTTCATATCTTTTACTGTCTCTGGTTTATAAGAATGTTACTGATGACCTAAAAGGATTTATTTTTTTCCTATACGTATTTAAAGATGAAAAAGGAATAGCAAGGAAAGGAGAGCATTTACGTGTCCATGTGTCCTATGGTGGTTTTCTGTGGAACTATTCTGATGCCAGCCGGTTTAAATCTTTCTAATCAAATGGCTACACATACTAAGAAACTACTTAATTTTTATAAACGCAGAGATAAATGTTGGTTGTAACACATGATTCGCTAAATCCGATTAAAAACATTCGACTGTGTATGGGCTTGCTTGCTCCATTCACTTTCACATCTCGAGCGATTCGCTTGCAAACTGTTTGTGCGGAAAGTGGGCTGCAAACAATAGCAGCAGTTTCTACCTCTTGAGAAACCGAGAAGCAATTCTTTGGTACCTAATGCTTGTAAATTGCACAAAGATCCTCTTTACATACGCATATATATTCACTATTTTGACGAGCTTCTAAATACTTTTGTCCATATCTTATTCATTTATGTTATTTATTATTAGTGTTGCCCAAATTCAGTCTTGGTCTTGCAGTCTTGGTCTTGTTCTTGCGTTTTTGCAAGACCAAGACCAAGAACAAGACCGCGTATTTTTAGCAAGACCAAGACCAAGACTCACCGTGCAAGACTTGAGCAAGAACAAGACATAGCCTGCAAGACTCTTGCGTCTTGCAGCTAGGACTTAGCACTATGTCACTGAGTAGTTAGGAGTAACAGTTCGGTGTATAGGTAGGTACGCTTAGGAATTCTATGAGACGCAAAAAACTGTATCAAAGAATATGAAAAACTGGACCTATGCGCATTACCACTAATACCATAAACATAGCAAATAAAAAATTATTAAAATCAAACTGAGTGCATGCATAGTTATGTTTTAACCATCGCCACTTTGATAATGCGGCATCAAAGGTTTTGTACTTACTTCTCATAGAAATTTGACGCTTTTCGGAAGTACATGGTTATGATACACGCGCCGGCGGCTTCTTTTGAAATCTAAAACAATCGTTGCCGCCACGCCGAAATCATAACATTTGACACTATTTGATTGCCGCCATAGGGCGTAGGTATACTCATGCAAAATAATTTCGAATTTTTTTACACGCTTTATAGTATTGTTTGATTTGCGGCGGCATCCTTATCATAGAGCCGGTACGTGGCGAGGCGGCGCGGTAGAAAGCAAGGAAACGTACTATAAATAAAGGAATTATTTTAATTCCAGTCATTTCCAATTGAGCTGTGCTTCGAGTCTAACTTAATAATTGTTTTTACTAATTCTCTTCAAATAAATGATAAATCGTAAAACTCTTTTATTAAATTTCTTATAAGTTGAGGATTCAATCTCTTTTTAGACAGATAAGTATTGTTCTTTAAAATACAGTCAAGTTATTGTAATTAATTTGTTTTTTTACATGTTTTAGCAAATGTAAGCTTATAAATCATGAATGTTTATTAAGAAACAGTTACTTCCATGGAAAACGACATATAGGTCAGTTGATTTTTCGAATTTCTTATCAAATCTTCACTTATTTATTAATCTGCTTGATCTTTACTATGGCTATATTCATTCAAGCTCACAATGTTCCAATTCTAATACGTTTTTCTAGGATTTAAAGTAAACTTTAATAAATAGTAATAGACTAAAAGGTAATTGCAAGACTTGCAAGACTTGCAAGACTCTTGCTGCAAGACCAAGACCAAGACCAAGACTGGGAGTGCAAGACCAAGACCAAGACCAAGACCAGGTGTATTGGCGCAAGACCAAGACCAAGACTGGCTAAGTCTCGTCTTGTTCTTGCGTTGGGCAACACTATTTATTATAGAGCTACAAGGTAATTTGTATTATTTATTAAGTAATTTCATGGAAACACAATTTGAATATTGACGTAACGCTTTCTTATGAATTTCTTCCAAACAGATATCATATTATTTACATCATAAAACTTGTAAAATACGTCATCAAAACTTTGTAAATTATGTCATTGTCCACTCGATTTCTATATTTTTATTCATTCATTTCGATTTTTAAAAAATCTTGTGTTAGGTTTTGTTCGTAATTAAGTTGATTTAAGCAAGTTAAAGAAAACTGTCCAATTCCAAGATATGTAATCGTTATTAAGTACATAAATCAGAGTGCGTCAGCTTCCAAACTCATCTTTACAACTTTTTCTCGACCGCCAACGCAAAACTGACGTATGTTATTAGTTTAACCTGTGTAACTGTATAGCTTTTAGGCGAATGGTAACATTGAAGTTCATTTGTTCGATAACCATATTTTCATTTATGGTCATTTTATGATGGTGAATCAAACATTTAAAATATTTTTTATACAAAATTAGAGTCACAACCCAATAAACCCATCTTACGAAAAGTGATACTTAGATTTATAAGATTTATAATAAGTCATCCAGATCAATCTCGATCACGGGTGGCCTTAGGATAACTCTTTAAATTGAATTAGATAATGAAAGATCTACATAGCTCTATATTTTAAACTAAAAATAACCGATAATTCAATTTTCAAACGTTATAATTTAAACATTTAAAAAAGAGCTTCATTTTGAAATAAAAAATAATTTGTATTAGTATGTATGTTTTGTGTTACACTCCTTTGTCTTAAATTTTTTGTTTACTAGAACTTAAAGGTCTGGCTGTATGGTAGAAACAACTGATTATTGATAAAGTCTCTCTTCTTTTTACTTTTAATTATTTGTAAGTACTGGATGCAGGTCTCCTCCGACCGGTATGTGTGAAGGTCAATTGGGGAGGCCCATGTTCAGCAGTGGACGTCCTACGGCTGAGACGACGACGACGACTTAAATGTAATAAAGAAAATACTAATCAACATCTGTTAACATTTGTTATGGTCTTGAAAAAAAATATGTCCAATGCAAATTCATCTAGCTACGGAAAAATTTTAACATTCTCATTTCACTACCGCTAGATAACATTTATCATAATATAACCTATATCATGATAAATGTTATCTAGCGGTACCAGTACTCTATAACCGCATCAGAACTGTAGTTAAACAGACATTCTTACATAGTGTGAAGCTCGGAACGAATCGGAAAAGATTTGCTGGAAGACTATAACACCCTACTTTATAAAACTGTAATGACGATAATAACATTGTTGTCGCTATCCGATTAAGAGCGAGCCATAATTTCTACCACTATAGCATGATTCATATTTTGACATTAACTACAATTGCGCTATCCACATATAACAACGTTGTATAAAACCGCAATAGAATTATTACACGAAAGTGACCCCACCCAAATTAATTGTTCTTTGGAACTCAATCAATATGTCAAGCTAATGAAACTGCATTGTACAGAAAATCTATTTTTTACTAAAACGTTCTGGGGGCATCAAATCCATAAAAATTGTTATACAAACTTTAGATCTTTATTAAAAGAAGCACGATATGGTACCAATGAAGTACATTTGGTTGCGTGTTCTATAGTTAATAATGACATTACATTAAATAAAAAAGACGATTCCTATTGCACCGTGTTCCGGTGACGGCGGCGACCGGCGACGTCGCGAACGTAGCACGACCAGCATAATTTAACAGACTCGTCATACATTACGGTTCCTTAACTATAAATAATTCATCAAATCATAACCGATGAAACACAAAGTAACGTGATTATGTTTGAATAGTATTCGTGATTCTTCACTCCCGAAGATAAAATGTTGATAGGTACGTAGGTACGATCTATAGAAAATTTGATAAAATTTCTTCAAGGGCTTAATGTTTTTATATGCCATTGTATTCAATTTGAACCAATCCGTGCTGCCGGATTAGTTCAGTTACTACAGTTACTAAAATATAAATGTGTAAAGTAGAATAAGATGTTATAATGTAATTATAGTTTTGATTGACCAAGAAACTTCGACAGTGGCGGCTTCATATGACGTCTATAATATGTCTATTGCATTTCGTTAATAAAAATTACTATATGAAGTTCCAATATTTTTCCCCGGTAATTGTACTAAACATTTGAATCGATTTTAAATAATATATTGGCGTCATTTAATTTAAGATTTTAGCGTGCACTTTTTTGCAAACCCTTTAATTATTAATTTCGCTAACAAAATCCTACATCGATGCCATTTTTTAATCAGAATAAATAACGGTTCACTTCGTAACAGTTTTATGATATATATGTACATAATATGTAGATGTATGTAGATTTTAAACAATAGCAACCTACTTTGAACAGGTGAAATGCCCGATATGCTTACTATTTAAGTTTGAATTGCAGACTATTTATACTTTCTAAATTCTACGTTGTTAAAAAACTGTTGCCCTATATTTTTTGGATTGCAATATAATTATTTGGTTAAGTCTTCAGACTTTCCACAGATACTTATCGTACAGCAAGTGATTTCCTTTTATTTGTATGTTGTATGTATAATCTATTAGCTTGTTCCAAAAACTTCAAAAGTTACTGTTTTATTTTTTTCATAATGAGATGAAAAAATGGATCTGACGATACTATTTTAAACACATAGAATAAATAAATTCTTATATGAAAAAAATCATTAGATCTAAATTATAACATAATATATTGATAACTGTCGCTATAATTCTAAACAAATTTTGTCTGCATCCAGGGATTATCCATAAACCATATAGTACTTTCAAGCATTGTTTATCAAATCATGATATTTAGGTTAGTATATAAGCGATCAAAACAAATTAAGAATTTTTTTAATATTAAACGCTACATCGAAACTTTCCCAAAACATCGGATCTACAAGACCCATAGGCCTACTAAGAGCCAGTAGCCATGAGAGCGCATAAATTATTATTATTTGTATGGTGTAGCGTGACATAACGGGTGTCGTCGGCCGAATGCCCGCAGTCGCGACAGGTGCACGGTCGTTAGTATTAAAACAACGCTATACCGTTGGATGTAATGCATCAAATCAAATCATATTTATATTTACAAAAAAACCTCATTAAATATGCACTCTTTCCAACAATAAATCACAATTATAACATTAATTGCTATTTACGCACGTGAAAGAAAGTAAATTTGATTAACATGTAACGAATAAATAATTGGCAAAGAATAAAGTATTTAAATGTTTACGTATAGCTATGTATTCAACAAATTGAAAGAATATTAAAAAAAAAAATTTTTTAAAACTTAAACAAAACTATTTTTTTTTCTGAATATTCTTGTGACGTTTACGCCACGCCACGCCTATAGTTTCGTTATGTCCATCCCTAGCATAGCATTCAAATGGTTACTCTTAAAAATATGAAACTTATGTTGAGTATGTGTATAAATACCATGTTGACAAAATTTTACATTCCCAAAACTTAATTCGAAAAATATTTAGAAGTCGTAAAGATGAGACTTTAACTACATGTAAATATTTAGAAGATGATAAATTTGTAAATTATAGTAGTAGGTCTTGTAATTTATTCAATTCTTTAATAACTTTATACAGAAATAATGTTTTTTTTTTATTATTTCCTATTCCACTCCTGGTACGACACGCACTTGGCTAAGAATTACAATATTAAGTAAAAAAATCTATTAACAGATTGATTTGAATACTATACATATGTATCTATTCCCCTCATAAGAACAAGTCGGTTGCTACATGTTTTTGCTCGATACAATGGGAAGAATACAATAAAACCAACAAAGGTGAGTTAAACCACCAACGGTGAGAACACTTTTTAGAACATGTAACGATCAAATTATAAAGTAAAATAATGTAATGATAAGTGATATGTTCAATTCATAAATGCAATATCAGTAACACTAAAAA
Organism: Eurema hecabe; assembly: GCA_026213755.1. Classification (NCBI taxonomy): domain Eukaryota; kingdom Metazoa; phylum Arthropoda; class Insecta; order Lepidoptera; family Pieridae; genus Terias; species Terias hecabe. The sequence goes on from JADANM010001810.1 coordinate 5,371,414, forward strand.
GATAACCTTATTTTATAATTCCTTATGTATTAGGTACCTTTCAACAAATTCATAATTTGAAAATTTTCATATATATATAACAGTAATAAATATTTTTATATCAAGACCGACTCTAATTAAACTTATTGTGGGAAACTTTTATTTCAAAACAAAAAGACCTTGAAAGCTTCTTACGCTACTAGAGATCAAGGCATGTAAGAGAGATAATTAAAGGATGTTTTTATTTTTCATTATTTATCCAGCACATAGAAATTACTATCCAGGTACTTTTTCATAAAATACAAACTCACGTTTCTCAAACGCGACTGATAATTTCAAAGATACGTTCAAATAAATTAAGATATTATTTAGCTATGTAAACATACAAACATTGCTTATATATATCGTACGAATCAAATTTAAATATGATTTGCGCAATAAAGCAGTTTTTACCTATAAACACGTTTGCCCAATAAGAAATAATGATCTAACAGATTTGATCAGGCTTAATCATAAATATTGAACTTAATGTATTTCATTATAATTCTACTTAAAACTAAATTAAGTTTATTACATCATGTTAATTAATCACGTTCTTCGCCATATTCATTAAGGAAGTCATATATCTTTATATGGAGATGAAGGAGCTTGTTCAGGTCCAGATTACATAAGCAGAGAGCGCCACCTAGTGAAATTGCACTCATTTATGACTATAGGTAGAGCCAATACTTTCAATAACTCTTTCAGAAATGTAACCTTTGATATAAGGTAAAACCTTTCTCAATACGAAGGATATGTTATGAGCGCAATTACACCTGGTACATAAATAAACCTATCAATATTGTAATTATAATAAATAGAATACTATCAAAAAATACTTAAGAATCTAAAATCCGATACGAATTTTCGAGATTCTTGCTTCAGCAGTCAGTGAGCAACAGTTATAAATATTTATAATGGAATAACAGTATAGTGAACGTTAACTCAAGATTAAATAGGTACTTAAGAAATGTTATTGTAATAAGAGCAGAAAGGAGAATGCGGGCGACTGTGGGACCGTGAGAAGTTACGCCACGGTACGGTAAATCAGTACCAACCTTGAGATCATCGGTGAGCATGGAAACAGTGGTTTACGGGGCTCATTCCTTCCGGAATGTGATCACCTTCCCTCGCTAGGTGAACACCGAGTTCTCCGCGGATAGTCCCGAACCTCTGTGAGGAATTTTGTAGATATACACAATGGCTGTATAACTAAAATCACTTCACCACACTACACCTACACTCCTGATTGGGAGCGTATTTGAACGTATTCACTAACTGAACGTAGTAGCGACGCGCGATTCGCGTGCACGATCGGCGCGCGGTTCGGAGTGCGACTGTGTGTGTGGCGCAGGCTGTGGCGCGGACGCACGCTCCCCGCTCGCCTTGCGCCTGCCCCGCG
>JADANM010001810.1:5386921-5410894 GCA_026213755.1 Eurema hecabe
CTGTACTCCAGCAGATCCCCTCCACTGAAATCGTCGTTCTCGGCGACTTCAATGCTCATCATGCCGAATGGCTTGGGTCACGAACAACTGACTATACTGGGAGATCTGTTCACGCCTTTGCTCTTGCATATGGTCTCACGCAGTTGGTGTCCTCGCCTACGAGAATACCGGATGTACGTGACCATACGCCTTCACTGCTGGATCTTCTGTTGACCTCGCATCCGGACGGCTATGAGTTGCATGTTGATGCTCCCATCGGTTCATCCGACCATTGCCTTATCCGGAGTACAGTGCCGATCACACGCTCTACTAGGCCCCAATGCGTGGGGAGCCGACGCGTGTGGCACTATAGGTCAGCAGACTGGGATGGGATGCGAACCTTCTTTGCGTCCTACCCTTGGAGTGGAGTTTGTTTTAAGGTGAATGACCCCGATATTTGTGCCGGCTCTGTCGCTGATGTTGTTCTTCAGGGCATGGAATTATTTATTCCAAGCTCTGCGGTTCCCATCGGTGGCAAGTCGCGGCCCTGGTTTGGTCGGTCCTGTAGAGCGGCGTCCCGTCGTAAACAGGTCTGCTATCAAGCCTGGGCTGACGCGGTCAAATCGAAGGGTCAGAACGCCGATACCCTGAAAAAGGAATACAACTCCGCTTCCAGATCCTTCAAAAGAGCTATTGCAGAAGCAAAGTCTGAGTACATTGCAAGATTTGGAGAGAAACTTGCCCGTCTTCCTTCGGGAACTAGAGCTTTTTGGGCGCTCGCTAAATCTGTGCAAGGAAATTTCTGTAGGCCATCTTTACCATCACTGCGCAAGGAGAATGACTTGTTGGCGCATACGGCAAAAGAGAAAGCTGATCTCTTGGGCACTCTATTTGCCTCCAACTCGACTTTGGATGACAGGAATAACTTGCCACCGACCATCCCGCGGCTTGAGGGCTCCATGCCCGAGATTAAATTTACGCATAGTACTGTCCGTAAAGCTCTGTTTGCCCTGAACATAAATAAGTCGAGTGGCCCCGACGGTATTCCTCCTCTTGTGCTCAGGACGTGTGCTCCGGAGTTGGCACCGGTTCTAACGCGTCTTTTCCGACTCTCCTACTCCACCGGCGTTGTCCCGAATTCATGCAAGACAAGCTTTGTGCACCCGATCCCTAAAAAAGGTGACCGCTCTGACCCGTCCAATTATAGACCTATTGCTATTACCTCTTTGCTCTCCAAAATAATGGAATCCGTCATCAACCGCGAGCTCCTTGGGTATCTAGAGGATCATCAGTTGATCAGTGACCGTCAGTACGGTTTCCGTCACGGTCGGTCAGCTGGTGATCTTTTAGTTTACCTAACACATCGTTGGGCGGCGGCCATAAAGAGCAAAGGCGAGGCATTAGCAGTCAGTTTGGACGTAGCGAAAGCCTTCGATCGGGTTTGGCACAAAGCGCTTCTTTCGAAGCTTCCTTCCTATGGGCTTCCTGAGAAATTGTGCCAGTGGGTAACCAGCTTTCTTACGGGGCGTAGCATCAAGGTCGTTGTTGACGGTTTTTGCTCGGACCTAAAACCCGTAAATGCAGGTGTCCCACAAGGCTGCGTTTTGTCTCCCACTCTGTTTCTTCTGCATACAAATGACTTGTTGCAAGTCGGCAACCTTCATTGCTATGCAGATGACAGCACTGGTGATGCACTGTACACCGGCCAACGCACTCTTTCTCGGGATCACGTCGCTGAGAGCCGGGACAGACTTGTGTCTGAAATGGAATGCTTGCTTGAGCAAGTTTCCTCCTGGGGCCAGACTAATTTAGTCCAATTCAACCCCACGAAGACACAAGTCTGCGCGTTTACCGCAAAAAAATCACCCTTTGTCGTAACAGCTCGGTTTCAGGACACTCCCCTCTTTCCTACAGCCAGTATCGGTATCCTTGGTGTCACCATTTCGAATGATGTTCAATTTCGTAGTCATTTGGAAGACAAGGCCAAGTTAGCCTCTAAAAAACTTGGTGTGCTCCGCAGAGCGGGGCGGTATTTCACATCAGGCCAACGCCTGCTGCTATATAAAGCGCAAGTTAGGCCTCACATGGAATACTGCTGTCACCTCTGGGCCGGAGCACCTCAGTACCAACTTCTTCCACTTGACCGTATCCAACATCGAGCAATTCGACTGGTTGACGATACAGCTCTTACCGATCGGCTTGATACCTTAACCTTGCGACGAGACGTAGCTTCTCTCTGCGTCTTCTATCGCATATACTATGGGGAATGTTCTGAGGAGCTTTTCGGAATTTTACCCGCTGCTGAATTTCACCACCGCACTGCACGTCACAGGTTGCAATACCATCCGCACCACCTTGACAGCTGGCAGTCAACCACAGTGCGATTTAAAAGAAACTTTTTGCCACGTACCACCACCTTGTGGAATCAGCTATCACGTGCGGTATTTCCGTTAAATTACGACTTGGGGTGCTTCAAGAAGAGAGCGTACATCTTTTTAAAAGGTCGGCAACCCACTCTAGAGTTGCCATGCTCTGCGAGTGTTCATGGGCGGCGATGACCACTTACCATCAGGTGGCTCGCCTGCTCGTTTGCCCCCTATGTTATAAAAAAAAAATAAATAAATAAATTTCAATATCATTGACAATGTACCGTACATTCCGTACAGTCTCGCACGGTACCCTTTGAAAAATTAATGTTACATTATGGTGAGGTTACCTGTCACGAGTGGGTGAAGGACCTTTAACTCTATCAATACTATAGAAGCATGTTAATTGTATTGCAAGTCTGGAAAATAGACTGAATTTCGTAATGTGTTTAACCATTTTTTAGCTTATTACCGTTGTAGTGAGACAATAATGTGTTTAACAAAAAAAAAATGTATTTATTACAAACGAAATATACTGCTAGATCGTATGAATAAATATGCTTGAATATGAAATTAATCGGTCTAATTCTATTAGATTTACATATTTTTCTTGATAAAAAAGCATTTGTAAAAAACTCAATGAGGAAACGTTATCCAAATTAACAAACAGATTTTAATAAAGATAAATTAGAGTATGGAGTAAGATTTTAATTGAAAATATGCTTACTGTGCAGTACTTTTATGTACATATACTTACATTATACAGGAAACACTTCCGACGTTTTGTCCATATTAATGAAATACAATTCAGTAGATAAAAATAAATTATTAAGTGTGTACTCTATAATTATCTATAGTAAGACGAGAAAGAATAATTTGGTAAAACGTTGAAATAAATATTAATAAAATATTTATCTAATATTTTATGCTATTTCTATTATCTCAACGACCTATCCAATGCTGTACATATTAAAAGATATAACGTCACGTATAACATAGTAGGCTTACATTTAGCCTCAAACAAAGCAGTGCCATTATTGTGCAAGTAAGTAGGTTATCTAAAAGTTTTGTGACTTGAAATGGTCATTGTTCTTACAATCCATTGCTATGTTCACTGTGTGGAGGTCACGATTCGTATTTGACCGCAACTTAACTGATGTTGCTGTTTAAGTTTTAAAATAATAATTTGATCGGCCATTGTAAGAAACCACATAAGTGAAATTATATATTATACAATTTAAATTTTTGACAATTATGAAAACACGCTTTATAATCTGAAATGCATTAAGTGTACTAATTAATTAATTTAAGTAGTATATAGTGGGTCAAAGTTATTGTCTAGCGTACATAATTTATGATTCGAAAAATAACAAAAAAAAATTAAGAGTTCATTAAGTTGTATGTTTCAATGATAGATATAATTAACATTGAGATTTTTTATTAATAAATCCTAATTCATAAACAAATGTTATTTAAATATTCAGAACTAATATTAAATAGCGCAATTAGGTGAAACTACAATCAAATGAGATAAATACTAAAAATAAAATATACCTACCATTCATCCAAAACTTTTTGCTCTTATTCAAATTTCATGAAAGAAGTCGTTTTTCATTTTAACGGCTGCGTACAATACCACAACTACTTATTACGGATACAAGGCTTGGGGCCGTAAAATAAAACCGTTGGTATGAATTTAAATAGGATCATCATATTTTTTTATTCGAAAAGCTTTGGTCCATAAAATATATTTTAAAGTTATCCATAAGTCTATTTTGTATAGTACCAGATTTAGAATTCTAAGAGGATTCCATTCAATCCAATTAAAAGACATCAACGCTCCTTTGAAGTTGGAGACAATTTATGAGGCCGTTGATACCTTTTTATATAAATCCCTCAATGACGCAAGAGTATGTATTATGTCCTAAATACCTTCAAGTAATAAAGATTAAAACTTAATTAATTTAATAATTAAAAATGAATTTATAAACATTAAAAAACGTATAAAATAAGATATCACAGAAGAGATAAATATGCTGTATCATTAAAATCCTATTTATACGCTTGATTTATCGACTAAATTAATTATGAAAGAAATGAAAATAACACTTTTATTTTCAGGGTCCAAAACGTTTTAATTAGCGAAGGCACCTTTTTAACTTTTTTGCACATTTTGTTAGAAGTTTATAGTTGAATTAATTTTTACTCATTAGACTGTTGTACGTCTATTAGCAATAAGATATTGTAAATTGCGCAATGTGAATATTTAACCAGAGGTCAGAGTGATCAGTGACCGTGGCGGGGAGGGCAGCGGGGGGGAAGTCGGTAAAGAGGAGGAGCTAACTAAATGAAGTACTCTTCAATAACAATTGATGCAACGAAACATGCTAAGATGAACTTATATTTGACTAGCGACGCGCTCTGGCTTTGCACGCAAATACATATATGTACCTTACTGGTTTTTGTAGGATAAATGTAGTCTTATAGAAGAATGCATTAATAAACTTATCTAGTAATGCCGCTTGAAAAAAGTCTTGTATAGGCCTTGTGGTCATGCCTTACTCTATCTATCTACAAGCATATGAAAATTAGTTAGGTAGTTTTAAAAATGTACGGAATATGAATAGATACACGGCGGAATGTGACTTTTCTTGCTGTCTAATAACTAAAGACTTCAGACTTTGTTAAACAAGTAGATTTAAATAAAGACTAGTAATTTATAAATATTCCCCTGATTATATCTACGACGCTTCATATGTCTATAAAATAAATACACCTGAATGCTCACACGTACAATGTTAGAAGCTGAGTTTTTACTGAATGTGTAATTACAAGCATCTTAGTTCCGTGTGCGAGTGGAATGTTTAATTGCTTTTAAAAATACTTAGCTTAAACAAATAGGTCTTTGTAATTGAAGATGAATCACATCTAGCTATTACTAACTGCCGAGGAAAAAAAATAAAACAGTCTAGAGATTTGAACTAACAATCTTATTATAACCAAAAGCAGTTAAAATCCTTTTTTTGTAAATGTATTTTTTTTTTATTTATTTAATTAAACTTTATATTTATAACTATTTTTTAATTAGGTAATTTAAATGAATGGCGGTCAACCTTTTGAGGATGGAAGGCATCTTTTGTAGCTGCAAATTGTGTAAATATCGCCTTGATTACAATTAGGTACGTTCACAAAAAATCAAAGACCTCAGTTTCAGGATTTAGTAAACGTTAGTTTAACTTATGTTTCATTGCAATATTACGAATAATTAATTATCATAGGTAATTTGAGTCTTACAGCCCATCCACAAGCGACCTATTACGGCTTTGCGCTATTTATTATGCGAACGGTCTTGACTTTCGTGGTCAGCCAGGATGTGGATGCTTCCGACGCCCGTGAGGTAACTACGAATGTAACGGTCATATCAAACTTGGCACCACAATAAAATTTATGTATTTATAGTATGTGTTTTATGACAGGCAAATTAAGAATAAATTCGATATCTATCATAGCATAATGATTCATCGCAACTACTAAACCTAGCAAAAGCTAAAAGAATCAATAAACCGATCAATTCTCTTGGCAAAAAGAACTATTTATATAAATTATTGTAATTAATGATTCATGACTACAATAACCTGAATTACATTTTTATTTTTATTTATTGGATCATAATAACTTAAATAAAAACAAATATAACAAAATGTGATGTACAAACGAATTTGATTTCGTAAAAAACTTAAGGAATGTTGATTTGAAATGTGTAACAAAACATTTTGTAGATAACGCTTTATATTAAATTAAGACACGTAGTACAACTATAAATATGGTATGGTCATGTCAAGCCATTGCCCTCAATATTCTGTTACACAGTTGTGAATATAATAAATTACACGCATCTGTATGGGAGGTTTAATAGAATACATTGAAAATTTTTAACTGTAACCATGGAAATCCGTATAATTAAGTACACCTCTTTTTACAATTGTACAATATTTAAAATGAATTTTACGAGATAAACGACAGCTACATACAAGTTTAAAACTAGTAAAAATAAAAATGTAGCAATAGAGTTTAGAATAAATGTAACCTTTTATCTGGGCTGCGACGAAGTGTATTAAAGAAATATACATTCCCTAGCACTGCAATTTGTCCGCAAGAGAAACGGGATCTCAACTGCCGTAGTTAAGGTCAATGTGTGCGTGAAATATTCCATAATACTGTGATGATAGCACTTTACTGAATTTTTTGCCCTAGCGTCGTCTTGGTTGCAAGGACGACTAGTGATGCCACTTAGCTCTATGTTTTAAACATTATTTTGTTTCACAATTAGCTTGTACTCTGTACCTACTTTAGTACTTACCTACCAGTGCTGTAGACACGATACAAAAAATTCAGAGCTCAAAAATCAAGTAAATAATGCGATATCTTTTATTTTAACTGACTTAAATAAAAGATAATTCAATAGTGATTAGTGCTTATGTAATTTTCCTTTTACCCTTTCATTTTAAAACTAAAATGTCAATAGAATAAATGTAGTCAAATAGAAGAATGCATTAATCATTTACTTATCTAGTAATGCAGCTTGAAAAAAGACTTATATAGGCCTTGTGGTCGTGAGAATAAGAGCGGCAAGGAAAGAAGCGCTAGGGGGGACCATGGATCCCGCGGATGTTCGGGTTCAATACCCGCAACCATCGCATCGCTGCGGAGTGCGGGAATACTACCTACCTACATATTTCTATTAACGTAGTTTCCGAGTAAATCACAACTATGTTACTTGGATTATACTTTATACTATTAAAGGGATGAATAAGTTTTAACAACAATTTTACTTTGATTGTTGTAAAACCAAACATATATAATGTATAAAAAATTAAAAAATAGCGAGTAATCTATATTTTTATTTTATCAAATAACTAATAAAAAGATATAAAGAAAACTTACACCAAAGGATAAAATAAAAAATGGACACAACCTAGATTATGATGATCTATTTCAAGTATTTATACAAATGTTTCCATTGGTCTTTACACATTTGAGAAAGGTTGTGTCAAATATTTTTTCTTTGTTAATGTTTGGTTTATTCAAATATGTACGTACAAAATCTCTCACGATTACGAAATTTATTTATATTAGAGTCCTTTTGTATTTCCTATAACTAAAAAAGTTAATCAAAAGTTATAAGTAGAACTTTAATAAATTTCCAATTTAAATTTAAAATAATAATAGCCATAACAATAAAAGTTCCCCCATAAAATTTCCATTTACTATTGTAGATAATATGAAGTGTACCTTTGTATATAATATTCTTTATTTACTACCACCAGTCCACTATTTTTGGCGTGCACATGCGTAAGAATAAACTATTACAAAATAATAATCTAGTGTTGCGCCACCTATTAGCGGTCATAAGAACATTTTAATGACCATTATAAATAAATAAACTAAACAAAAAAACTTTTTAAGAAAGTTTTTATTTAAATGCCCTTAAAAGGAAATAATTTTTTACTTACAAATCTTACCTGTCTACTTAGGCATAGTATATATACACAATTCATAAAATCATAAAAACTTGTCGCGAAATTTAGGCTTGCGATTAACTAGTTCCTAGCTACGTTTTAGGGCAATTATATAAAAGTTTTCTAAAAAAGGTTTAAATAGAACAATATTTATTTTTTACTTATTAGTTATCGCTTGCTAGCTTTTTGAGTCGGTTCATCACATTCAACAACCCCTTTCATTTGATACCCATAATGTTAAAATGCATTAAAATCACTATTCCGCCATCTTGGGTGGTGAGCCATACTGAATTTTGAATGACGTCATACGTATCTGCTTCAATATCGGGTCACAAGATTCCACCCGAACATCCTTGCAAACATTGCAAGTTAAATACAAGTTTTTTAAATATAAATACATATTAGATATATGGTATGAACAAGCGCCTTCTTAATAACTTTATTTATTGAAAAGTCTTCAAAGTACAATAGTATAGGAGAAAGCTCCGTTGTCAGATGAGTGAAACAAGTATTTAAAAAATAATTGCAATACACCCGCGGTTGTCGAGAAATCATTATTTTAAATATTATTTTGTAGTGTCCGTGGGTGCTTAAGGTCAGCCTTGCACCCACACGTGCCATATAAGTATCGCAGCTTAGCACTAAACAGATAGTTAACTTTTGCAAAATGTCCTAAATATTCAATACTGGTTTTTGTAAATTAAATCTTATTACAAAGAGATACGGAACAAGGTTCCTTCTAATCAATAAATTGGTTGTCTTACATTTACGCCTCTTACAACATTCACCTTTACCTAATCCGGTACACGGATTTTAGAACGGCACTAGTGGGCGAGATGTAAGTTTAAGGAAAATATGAAGATGCGAGGCGAAATTTTAGAAATTGAACAGAGTTGAAGTCTTAAGCAATGAGTAAATTAAAGATAATAGGGTGTAGTAGTAGCAACCTTTCCACAAATGCTTATAAACACGATAGATTTTTTTCATGGTGTTCAAATAGCCTTCAATAGATATGTGTATTTTACGAGTATTTCAAGATTTAATTAAAGTCATCTGATACACTGTTGTTATAGGCGTGCACAATTTGGCCTAACAAAGGTACTCGCACTTATACTCGTACAGATTCTCGAGTGAATGTTTTCAATTAATTTACGTATATACAAGCTTTCACACATTGCCCTTCCAAAACTCCATCATCTTAAAAACCCGTACAAAAATCGATCGAATTGATTTTTAAAATATGGTTAGACAGACCGATAGACTTACAATGTCTGTGTCGATAAATGACTTTGTTTTATACTATGTAGGTATAATACGCGTCACGAATCTTATGTGTGTCGAAGTGTTGTCTTTCTCGCACCAATACGTCAATTTCGCGGGAAACTACCAATGCGCAGCTATTCTCGTCTAGCGCTAAACATAAATGACGCGTATTGTACATTATTAAATCTGTCGGGATCTATTCAAGGTATCTGACATTTTAGTCGATTCCAAATCAATAACTAAATACTAATAACTACGAAGTAAATCGTTTCCAGATTTTGTATATTATTATACAATAAGCAAAAACAGCTTTTATAAAATAATCATACCATCCAATCAGCATGTACTTTTCCTTTTCAATTGGTCCACAGAATATAAAATATTGAAATTTTTACATTCTTATTCTCTGTTGTCATATACTATATTTAATCTATATTATTATATCATCTACAATCTGTGTTTTTGATAAAACATGGCGGGTGATGAAACTGACAGGTTTGTAAATATTGAGAAGTGGAAAATAATTTTTACTAAAATATATGCACAAGTAAATTAATTTATTTTTTAAGTGTAATTGTTAACTTTCATTATTAATTTCATGTTCTATTAAGTTATAATTTAAAATTTATTTAAGACTATGACGGTTTCACAGTGAACTTAAACCATCTAGCGTTGCTATTATAAGGGAAGTATACGATAGTGAAAATGCTCATATTAAATTTGAACTGGAATTGGAAAGAGCGCTGGAAGCTGGTGTTAGCATCATTGTTATAGAACCCGAAGCTTTAGGGGAAGATACAGCTCGATGGATTTATGTTGGGAATCTATTACATAAAGTGTCACTATATAGTGGATTGAGCAGTATCGCATCAGGTAATTATTCCTAAATAATTATTATCCTTAATATTTGTCACCCTAACTATTATCTTATATCTTCTATGACATACTTAATTCATCTAATGTTAAATGTATGTATGTATGTACATATCATATGATGATTTTATCAGTTGTAATTCTAAACTTTATAGCAGTGATAAGAAAGCTAGATTTTGATCAGTGGTGCTTTTGCTTTGATTTAAAAAAGGGCAGGGCATAAAGCAAACCTTTGAAACTGAACCTTTGGTATTATATTGTATAATATAGTAAAAGAAACTTGTTGAATTGATTTGTGTGTAGCTTCATTTTTTTAAGTATATCTTAAATTTATTATACTAAATTGAGATGTAAGATCTCTATTTCAGTAAACACTTATTTTTATTACAGGTCTAACTTGGAGTTCATTAGCATGTACACCATTTGGAGTGATTTCTGTACTTTGTGCTGGCTGCTATACACTGTCATGGCAGTGGGATCCTTGTTGCAAATATCAAGTGGAAAAAAATCGTCACCGTTTATCAACATTGCCAATGTTGAGTGACCTTACCTCTACAACTCCTGTTGTACTTGCACGCACAGATAATAAAAGAAAAATAATTTTACATAGTACAGTATCAATAGCTGCAGCTGCTATTTGCTTATGGAGACTTTATAACACATTTAAATAAAATTGTGTTATGATATAGTTACTAATAAATGCTTAAATTAAGTTTATTTTTAAATATGTGATGGTTAGGCAAATATTTTAATAGTGTAGTGTCATTGTCTCAATCTAATTTAATATGTTGTATAAACTGTATAAAATGTTATTATTATGAATAAAATATATGTATTGTATGTAGACTTAGAAAAATACTGTACAAAAATATATTTTGTTGAAATGTTAACTGCATTTTAGTGAATTGAAAAGGTTGTTGTTCTTTTATATTGCATATTATAGTTCTGAATGCCATAGAACATGAAATTGTAATAAAAGATAGTGATATAAATTATTTTATTTAGTGTCCCACTTTTTTTATAGACTAGTAATGGTCGCATTTTAAATAAAAACATTATAAACCTTAAAAATGAAGAAGAATCATGTTTTGATAGCTCGCTTTGCCATAACCCAAAAGTAAAGTGAAGGCATGGCTTGCCTTAAAAATATCGCCAAACGAGGGAAAAATTGGCTTACAATCAATTCATTGTCCTTATCAATCACCATATCTAAAATCTTCTTAGCAACATATTCTGTTTCAAAGCCACAAGCTGTACTTTTATCCATCACTGAAACAAGAAAATATATTTTATATCTGCAAATAAAGGTGAAATAATTTAATAATTAAATAATGCATCTCAATAAAAATAAGTGGCATACAATAATTATTATTGTAACTGAGAAGTTAATTTATAAGAATATATCTTATAAATTGGTTCCTATCCTACACTGGACTCTCAAAGTTAGTAGCTTCAACAATATGATTAAACAAATAACTACTTATAAGTCCTTTTAACAACCTCTGAATCAAAAAGCCTGCCCTGAAAATAAAAGATAGAGGAAAGAAAAAAAGGTATCTATAAATTATTAATATTATAATTGTTAATTTGTCAAATTATACAAAACAAGCAGTTTGCTTGTCAGCATAAATTTAAATTTTAGAATTATTACATAAGTAACAAACTCGTAACTTTATACATGAAATATGTATAAAGCTAGAGTGTGAATTAATGAATATTAGATACTACCAATATACATTGAAAGTGTAACAAATAAAAATGTGCTTATTTATCACTTTTTTACCTCCATGTGCATCCCCACTACCAGTAAGTGCATTTAGAGATACTGCAGTTTTAACATATCCCGGACTTACAACAGACACATTGATATTGTGTTGATGCATTTCAGCGCGTAAAGAATCTCCAAATGCTTGCATAGCATGTTTAGATGCAGCATAAGCTGAACGATCAGGGATAGCAATCAGTCCCTGAACTGAACTCACGAAAATTATGTGCCCAGATTTCCTTTCAATCATTTTTGGCAAAACAGCTGAAAATATAAATAATGTTAAATAATGTTTGTGAAAACATGCCATTAAGAATTAATTAAAAATACTTGCATGCATTTTTTTTACATTTCCTACATCACAGCATATTACAGTGAAATATAAGGTTAAATTTTAAATAATATTGTTCTCATTTCATCTTATAATACAAATATTATGAGGTAAAGTTTGTGATGTTGTTGGGAAAAGGGAGATTTTTAATGTGGGTGAAACTAAGATATGCATAATAAATAATAGGGACAGATTACACATTGAATCCATGTTATTCTAAATATCTGCACATACATAGGTATAGGCTCATGTTGACTATTGTCTGAAGTTACTTACCTAATGTTAAGCCAACAGATCCAAAATAATTAATGTTCATGATCCTTTGGTAAACATTTAAATTAGTATGAATGACTGCTCCTCTATGTGACACACCACCATTGTTAATGAGTATATCAATTTTTCCACATAGTTCATGTACCTTATGAACAAAGGGTTCCAGCTGACTAGTTTCCGCCAAGTCAAGCTCTATGACAATTGGTTCATGCAATAAACCGGAAACCTGAAAAAATATTTACTTACTAGAGTATATCTGTACACTGAAAAAAAACCTAAAATAATATATAAAATAAACCTATATTTAAATTGTTAAAGACTTATACTGTTAATGACTTACAGATTTAAATACAATATAGCAAGGTCCTGAAATATCTAGATATAAAAATAGTTGACTATATGAATATCCTAAAAACAATGTAGAAAATAATTATTCAATCTTGCATATCTATATTAGCAATACCTAGTTCAGAAATTGGAAAATAAAGTAGATAACATAATTTTAAATGTGGTTTTTAACACTTTAAAAATATATTTATTAACATTTGTAGTTTTTATACAAGATAATAAAATTAACTTGAAAACATCTGCCACACAAAAATAAATTATTGACATACTTACACTTCTTTTGCCCTGTAAGTCTTGTTTTACTCTTTCTAATTCAGATTTCCTCCTTGCTGCTAGTATAACTTTACAACCATAACCATAGAAAACATGAGCAAGAGCCTCTCCAATACCAGAACTTGCACCAGTTATAACAACGACCTGGAAATGTTAATAATGTATATTTATAAAAGTAGATGGTGAGCTTCTATGAATTTTTTAAAAAGTAATTAAAAAATTATACACCTTATCCTGCAATGCAGCTCTTCTTTTTTGTTCCTTGAAGCTATTAAATATCCGATACATGACAAAGCCAACTGACATAGGTATGCCAACGTATTGAATGCACCAGGATAAAGGACCGTGTGACTTCATTTTGTATATAATTAAATATTATAAACACTATAGTACGATCGATTGTACGTTAAAAACGTATCGAACGAAGGTCAAGTTATCAAGTAAACTGTTAAAGCATGCAAACGACGTGTAATACCGACAATAAGTTATAATGTTTTTAGAATGTCGGAGATAACCACTTAATCACTGTATATTTTCAATGTTAACTGATAATTATGACAACTTAAAATGATAAATTTAATAAGAATTTGGCATTTAGCTCCACAGCTATTAGAATTGAAAAATTAAGAACAAGGTTTGGACCAAGGATTCAAGAACCGGTAATATAAAATATTAAAAAATATTAGGATAACCGAATGTCAAAATTTTCATATTTTTTCACAATATTTACTATTACTCAGTACTCACTCGTATAAGGTAATCGTTCCTAATTAACGACTATTCCACTGTAAATAATAGGAGATATACAAAATTTTATAATTTACAGTAGTAAGGTGAAACGAAACGCTTTAATTCCAAATTTGGGTTTCGCACGTATTTTTAGATCATATGAGGATGTCATTTTCAGGTTTTTAAAAATGTTATTTTAGGTTCTCTTACAATAAAAATACAGTATATTATGGTATATACGGTAATAAAAGGGAATGGTAAGTTTTGAGGTACTAAATGAAATTTTTGGTTCATTGTATTGGTATATCGTTAAATGTTTATAGACCTTAAAGCAGGCACTACGCTACTAGTACTCGCGAAGTTGAACGAAGTAAGACGAATAGGATAGTGTAGAGATGCACTTCGGCTCACCTCGTCACTATCGTTACTTCGCCTCGGGCGACTTCCATTTGTTGCCGGTTTTTTGTACCGGGTCAAAGGACCCGAAGTTGCACGCCTTATAAGCGAATGAGCTCATCACAAAGTTGAACGAGTGTGTAGGGTCGCACTTCGAACTTTTGCCGAGTACTTCACCGAGAAACTTCGCGAGTAGTGTAGTGCCTGTTTAACATTTACATCTTAACACACATTATACGGCTCTATCTTTATTCTGACTTTTTAAATATCTAACTGTTTTGGAGCACAAATGAAACTACTACCCTATTATAGTACGTTAAATGCTTTTTGGCGTTTAATTTAATTTATTGAATAGCTTTATACTTTTTAACTTTCCATGCTGTAATTCATTTTATTACAAAAATTTTTAATATTGTACTATTTGGTCCAATATTATTGCTTTATTCAAATCAGAACATTTTTTGAGCTAATTAAGTAAATTTTTACTTGCACAAGTATATGCAATATGTTAAATAATAAGGTTTATTAATCATAGCACGTACGGACTTACAAGCATAATATAATGGATTGGACAATTTGGATTCTGTTTGTTACCAAAAGATTTTTATCACACATTAAAAAAAAACTATGCATATACCAATCGGCTATAATACTATTATAGTATTGATGGTAGTAATAAAAAAACTCACCGGTACGTTTACTATGCAGCATGTTTTCAATTTAGTCTTTATGACGTCATTATAGGATATATGACTTTATTGATATGTTTAAAATAATTTTATTATCATTTATGGTGGAGAAATACGATAAAATAATTTTTCCTAGTAGGTAGACTGCAAGACACAATTATTATCTGTGACAAGAGCAAAGATTTTTGCTTCTGGCAACATTGAGCCACAATTCCTTGATTTAACATAAATGTTAGGATTATGTTTGGTTTCCCCTGGATATAAATAGTTTATATTATGTTTCAGTGAGTACACATAAATATGTAGCAAAAGATTATAATTTATTGTTTAATAATAAACTTTTCCATCCTTCTACTGGGAGTGTCATAGAGATGCGCTGACCTTCGTTTTGATGCACAACGCACAACAAAGCATCAAATTGACGGCTGCCCTATTTTCACAACAATCTTTGGATAAAACTAAAATATTTTGTGCAACAGATTTCTAGTGCTTCAATAGATACTAATAATAGATGTGGAACTGTGATAAGTGTATATGTGGAAGTTAAACGATAATGGAAACTGCGACTACGCAAACAACTTTGAATATTGTGTGTAACATTAGCACGGAAACTACTTTCTTTTTGACTTTTAGGATAATTGTAGTCAACTTCGAAAACAAATAATAAAATTGTGGTCAAGATGAATGAGAGGGATATTCCAAGTGTCCCTATAACAACTTTGGCAGGAGTAGCTAGTTTAACAGATTGTAAGTAAACCATATCAATTAAGTATATTATGACATGAAATATGTCTTTTTTCATAGAAGGAAAACTATTGAAGAATGATAATTTTTATTTGAAATTTTCAAATTGTGCTTAAAACTGAAGAGAACACTTTAGATGTTCATAATATTTGCATGTAATATATCAGAAATATTTTACTTGTAAGAACAAGTTATACATTCTTATTTGATGTGAATCAAAATATGTCCAATCAAAATGTGTTTATTATCCAAATGTAATCAATTTTAGCACTTCTTACTTGTAATAGAAATTGTACCGAGTTCATTTGATTTTATTCCACACATAATCAAAATACAAGTAATTACATACTATAAAAAATCCTTTATATTTTTATTTATAGAAGTAATGCATCACTATACATATGAGTCTCCAATATCCTCTTATAAATCAATAAATTTACAATACTTTATTAAATGTCTTCATACTTTAAATTTTTACTTATTCTTATAAGAGTATGTAGAAGTAAATTTTATTAAATGAATATAAAAGTAAATTCCTGCATTTGTACGGCTTAAGATTTAATAAAAGTTGGTGTTTAAGCAATAGCTTATATCTATATATCTTATGATTTCTTTTAATTTACAGTATTACCCGTGCTTCCTCTTCCAACTCCTCTCCCTTCAACACTCAACAACAAATCTCAATTGTTCCATCCAAGAGTGGCAGAAGAAGCAGCTATACTACTTGCCACTCGTGACGATAACTTAGTATCATTGTTGCTTCAATCACTTATGCAAACATCTGTTCAACACATGTAAGACCTTTTATTTTTTTAAGAATGTTCAATTCAAATAAATGTTTAATAAAAATAAGTATAATTATTAATTTACTTCCAGAGATTTAAAAGATGAAACAATTCCAAATGCTGTTAGCCCTGCACCACAACAAACAACTCCTGAGTTATTGAAAGCAATCCTTAATGTTAACCCCAATGTCTTCGATCAGCAGCAATCAAACCATTGGGGAAATCACTTGAATACATCAAAATTTAATGGAATGTCACCATCACCCACCTTTAATTATACATCACATTCTACTGTTCACTCAAGTCCTTCATCACATGGTACAGCAGTTCACTCAGGTTCTATTCCGAATCAGCAACATTTGGCTCCACCTTGCCAATCATCACCTCATGTCAATATTGGTTCTCCACCCTCACAAGCAAGACCAGGAAGTCAAGTCAACATAACTGCTCAAAATAACATTTCCCCACCTTGGAATAGTGCTAATCAATCTAACACATACACAAATCCTCTTACTAATTCAGCAAATTCCCAAAATGGTGGTTTCTACAATAGCCTATTACAAGAAAACAGAAACTTTGCAACCAATATTAATGAAGACAAAGATCCATTATCAATGTCGCCTAGTAATTTACCTGAGCAGCAACGTTTGATTCAAACACAAGATAAAGTTTTTGAGCAAGGTAATTTTTTGCAGCGAAATTGCATTTTTTATTTCCATGCATTAATAATAACTAAAAACTTAAAATAAATTTACTGAAATGCATGTTTGTATCATGCTACTTTGCATTGCATTGCATATTTCTATTCACCACCATACACTTTTTAATGTGATGCTTATAATTATTTGTGTATTTATTGCAGACGGGAATGTTATGACTGGTCAATCACCTGCTCAAGCTAGTGTAGCGCCGTCGCCGCTACGGCAGGAACCTCAAGTGCCTCAACCTTCGATGGGCGCACCATACGCGCCCCCTCCCGTTACGAGTTCTACACAAGAAAAACATGAACAATCTAAAAGTTCAACCACTGTTAATAGTAGATATCCTGTTGTAAAAATAGGTCGACTCTCTGTAAGTATTACGGATACATATTTAAACATAATATGTTTATATATTAATGTATCACAGTTGTTACATACAAAATATTTTAAAATTTCAGGAAGGACTTTTAAAGAAACATGAATTTACTGGTGAAAGTGAGAGACTAAGAAAAAATAGTACCGTTGAATCAGACTCGGATGACAATGTTCCATTAAAAGTAAAATCAAAACAAAAGCAAAATTCAGCAAAGGCAGTGGACAAAGAGAGAGAAGCAATAGATATGGCAAGAGAAAAGAATTGGGAGGCTGTTAAAAGGAAACATGAAGAAGCAAGTAAAAAGGAAGAAGCTGAAACAGCAATAGGTAAAATCTTTAAGATTACTCTGTTAAAGTAAATACAAAAACATTTGAATTCATTGTTATGATGCCTTTTATTTTCAGTGCGACCTAAATTAAGAAAAGTTGAAAGAAGATTAGTACCTGTGTTAGAAATGCTGTCAGTTGATGAATTAATGGAAACAAATACTTATCAAAAATTTAATAAGCTGATAGATGCAGTGTTTGAAACCATAGATGATGATGTCATAATAACAGATGAAATGGGTATGTTTTTCAATATTATTATTATTTTGATACTGTGTACTATTTCCAAATATGCTTTTAAATGTAACAGTAACTATTAAACATTTTTTTTTAGAGGGTCCAGATATTCCTGAAGAGTTGTTATTACCTCGTTATCAACTTCAAGAACTCTGTTCTGAAGCAGCGAAACTTAAAAACCTGGGTGCTATGGAAGCGGTTCCAGCAGATAGATTAGTGCGGTTATTAAATATTTTGGAAAAAAATATTAGAGCTGCTGAAAAAATGTCTTTAGTAGGGGACCCTGTAAGCACACAAATAATTTATATATTATTCTCCAATGCTTTCAATTGTATATTTATCATATATCAATATATTTAATTTTAGGAAGACAGTGAGGAAATGCGCCAAATTTGGTTAGAATCTGCCCAAGAAAGAGTAATGTGTGCATCTGATGCATGTCTAACTGCATTATATATAATGACGTCTCCGAGTATGCCTAAACGCATATATTTAGAAGATGTTATCGATAGGATCGTAATGTTCATTAAATTTCAACTCAACAACACTATTTATTGTGTCTACGATCCAGTGTACAGTATCCAAATCACTTCCAAAAAGAAAGGTCAGTTCGAAATTTACACATTTTTTTTTTTTATAATATAAGAGGGGAGACGAGCTGGACGCACTCCTGATGGTAAGAGTAACGCCAGCCCATAGCCAATGCAGTGCTACCCGGAACTTTGCTATAAAGCCCAACTCCGGGCAGGGGTGCACTACACCGACGCTCCCCACTTTGAGTCATAAGATGTTAAGACCATTAGCCCAGTAATTTCGCTGGCTACAGTGCCCTTCAGACCGGAGCACAGTGACATTTTCATATCACTGTTCGGGCGGTAGAATGTCTGGCACTGTGGGGGTACCCACCCAGTCAGTCTCCTGCGAAAGAGACCTACCCCCTACACATATTTATAAGTGGTAGCCACGTACATAAGCGTCATGTTCATTAAAACATAGCGCAAAAAAGTCGTGCGCTTTTGGACAAAAGCAAGAACTTATGTTCCCACTTAGAGTTACTAAATTTGAGTGAGAGATGAAAAGACTGCCTACCACTGTCGTATGCGTGATAGAAAGTAAAGCCAATTGATGCATTAACATATACAGCGATTTATTCTCCTATAAGAAGTTCCATTTTCAATAATAGTTAAAATACATCTAGTAGCCATTTTTTTTGACAAATCTGTCAATGTTTGTATAAGTTTGTATGAGATTATGTTTTACCTTGTATCGCGTCGGGCAGTGGACGGGCGCAAGCGGCGCGGCGGCGGCGCGGCGCACGTGAAGCAGCGCGGCGGCGGCTCCAACCGCGCCGTGCGCGAGCTGTACACGCACGCGCACGAGAGCGTGACGCTGCTGGGCGAGCTGTTCGCGGCGCAGCACCTCACGGACACCACGGTGCTGCACGCCTCCACCGTCGCCGTCTCGCCCTTCTTCGTCGAGAACGTCAGCGAGCTGCAGCTCTCCGCTCTCAAGTTGGTCACCACCGTAAGTTCTATTTATACGTACGTTTTCGTACTATAAAAATCATGAATATGAAGAGATCTTTATCATACTTTAATAGAGTTATATCTCTCATCACTGATCTATCATCATCTCTGGTTAAAATCATGTCAATGCTCGTTTTTTTATTTAAAATTATTGATTGTATTGCAATTAACATCTTTGAGACTAAATAAAAAAATATATATTAAAAAATTTATCAGAGAATTAACTATGTAACTTGAAACGGGTTCTAATAGACTGACCAATATGTTTTATTAACATGAAAACGATTTGTTTAGATATTCACAAAGTACGAGCAGCATAGGCGGCTTCTATTGGAGGATATATTAGCGTCGATAGCGCGAATACCGAGCTCGAAACACAACTTGAGATCATTCCAATTGAGCTCCGACCAGCACATCCAGATGTTGACGGCGCTAGTGTTGCAGCTCGTGCAATGCGTTGTGACGTTGCCCGAAACTATGTGTAAAACACAAGACAAAGATAAAGAGATTGAGTCTGAGAGTAAAAAGGTATGCATAAATCAATACTAAAATTATTGTATAATATATATTAATAGTGTTTTTATTTGGACATCTCCTTGACCAATTATTAAACAATAATTGTATTTTCAGCATGTTGATAAAGATCTCTTAATTATATCTAAGTATGAAGCAGCTATTAGTGTAGGAGGAACATTCCTTACATCATTTTTAAACAAGTGCCGAAGTCGCACCGAAGAAGTGGATTTCAGGCCCCTGTTTGAGAATTTTGTACATGATCTACTAACAACTGTAAATAAACCAGAGTGGCCTGCGACAGAATTACTACTGAGTCTTTTGGGCACAATGCTTGTAAGTATTTCCATTCATCAAATTATTAAGGCTTAATTAAATGATAGAGAATGATTTCTATTTAAAAGTCAAATATACTTATTAAATTAGGCTACATATATCACAAAACATGGTATTATAAAACAATCTTTTACCACCAATAAAATTTAATCTATAGTATCTGTCACATGGTGACAGATTACAGTAACTGGTTAAAGAAGAAAAAAAATAGTATAGATAAAGACTTGTATTATAATGATGAGTCCAGACTGCAGAGTGATGTATATTGTAATTTGCAGGTGAAGTACATGTCGGACAAGTCGATGGAGATGGCGGTGCGCGTGGCGTCGCTGGAGTACCTGGGGCTGGTGGCGTCGCGGCTGCGGCGCGACAGCGTGCACTCGCGCGCCAACCTCGCCACCATGGACGCCGTCGTGCGCGACATCCGCGCCGAGGAGGAGAAGGACGGCTCGCTCGCGCATGTCCGCACCTCTCGCTACTACCTATATATAGTATTAGCGGGGCCCCGCAGTTACACCTGCGAAGTTCCCGCTCCCGGGGCAATACCGAGATATAAAGTATCCTATGTGTTAATCCAGGGTACCTTTCTACATACCAAATTTCAACTAAATCGGTGAAGCCGTTATTGCGTGAAAGAATAACAAAGTTACGTCCATACATACATTCTCAAAAACTTTCACATTTATAATATTGTAGTTGTATATAGTACCATAGTCTATAGAACCTCATTTGTGAAGAGACTAACAAACTTATTGATGATTGTTAGAGCCAAGCTTTAGGTAAATATTTAAAAGAAAAGTAAACCAGTAAGACCAAGTTAACCATCACCATAATTTTTGTAATTTACAGCACATACAATTACGCAATAATAATTATTACTCAATTGTAGTCCTAATTTTTAACTTTTCTTGCATCAGATTCCATCTACTGGCCTAGACGAGGACGAAGAGAGGACAGAATTTCTACAAAGAGTGCTCCTCGACTATTTAGCCATCAATGGACAAAAAGATCAAGCTTGGAATTGTGCACGTCATTTTTATATTACGCAGTGGTATAGAGATATGGTGGTTCAGCCTAAAGCTTCGCCCACAAAGAAGCCGAAGCATAAATCGAAAAGGAAATACAAAGTCGAAAGTAGTGAGGAGGATTCCGACGATGACGACGAGAATATTGTCAAAGAATCTAAAAAGGCTGTCTCAACTGCAGTTCTATCGGCGGAGAAATTTAAAACAATGGAACGACGGAAAGCATTTTTCTTAGAAAAAATAAGACCATTCCGATATCAAGGCGGAACACAAGTGCAGGTGATGCAGTCTTACATAGACTACAGTGGGGCGGAACTAATTTCCCAATACTTAGCATCCAAAAGGTCTTTCTCACAAAGCTTCGATAAATATCTAAGAAAGATTCTCGTAATATTGTGTGAAAATACAATAGCGATAAGAACAAAAGCAATGAAGTGTTTGACAATGATAGTGGAAGCGGATCCCTCGGTACTGGCCAGGCCAGACATGCAAATAGGTGTTAATAGATCTTTCCTCGATCAGTCGACGGCTGTACGAGAAGCGGCTGTCGATCTCGTAGGCAAGTTTGTGCTCAGTCGACCCGACCTCATCGACAAGTACTATGGAATGCTCTCCAATCGAATATTGGTAAGCTTATAACTTAAAAGTAAAAATAAAATTTAACATAAACTTCTTGTTTAAAACATTTTTCGATTTGCAGGATACAGGTGTGTCAGTTCGGAAAAGAGTGATCAAAATTCTAAAAGACATTTGTATAGAATGCCCCGAGTTCCCAAAAATACCGGAAATTTGTGTAAAAATGATCAGGCGTGTGAATGACGAAGAAGGTATACGAAAGTTGGTAATGGAGGTGTTTCAAAATATGTGGTTTACTCCGTGTCCTAATACGGCGCGGCCCGGGACACTGGACATGACCACTGCCACAGCTGATCCCTTGACTAGGAAAGTCCTTAATATCACTGATGTTGTCATCTCTTCCAGAGACATGGGCTTAGAATGGTTTCAGCAATTACTAACCAGTGTAAGTTATTAATATAAAAAATATTTTGGATTATTATAATAAAATATTTTCTTATAACTATTTTATATTTTCCAGCTTTTTAAACCTAAAGAGGATAAAGATGATTCTACTAAAATAATATATCAACCGCCTAAATCATTACTGAGAGCGTGTCAACAGATCGTTGATTGCCTTATTGAACATCTACTACAATTAGAAGAAACTAGCACAGATGGTATGTATAGATTATTTATTTAAAATTAACATTAAGTTTTTTATGAAAATGTGTAAATAATATTTTTGTTGTAGGCACCGGTTCATCACAGCGTATTTTAGCTTGTCTATCTACGTTGCATTTATTTGCTAAAATAAGGCCTCAATTATTGGTTAATCATGCATTAACCTTACAGCCATATTTAAGTTTAAAATGTCAGGTAAATAATTTAGTAGACCAATTTTATCTTGTCATATAAACTACAGTTATTAATAATTAAGTACAAGAGTTTCTTACATTAAATGTTTACTATTTCTTTTAAAAATAGAATCAGTATGAGCAACAAATAATGTCGACTGTGGCTTCTACGTTGGAGCTGGTTGTTCCCTTAATGGAGCACCCAAGTGAAGTATTTCTGGCCCAATTAGAAGAGGATGCAGTAAAACTTATTCTACAACGGGGTCAATTGGTGATCGCCTCGTGCATAGCCTGCCTTGCGGCTATTGTTAATAATCTTACGCACAATTATAAACTTATTAGAGATGTCTTCAATCAATATCACAGTAAGTTAGTTGATTATATTAATAAAACATGCTATGTTCTGTGATACATATAATTATACCTTCCTATTATATTTATCTATTCAAAAAAAAATCTACTTCCGGCGTTTACTTTTAAAAACCTAAGTATAAATAGGGACAGCTAATGGAAAGCGATTTTATTTTATACTATGTAATGAGTCTATTTTAAGTGTATTATACTCATACTTTGTAAAACAGGTATTTTATTACAATGGAAACAAGGATGGCAACGTAATCCTGAAGCCACGCGATCCCTCCATTCGCGACCGCACTTCAGAAGAGCACTCTTCATTGTTGGACTCTTACTCAGATACTTTGACTTTACGGATAGTAAAGTTATCGATGGATTGCAGGTATTTTCACTATACACAAGAATTACAAATATAGGTTTTTACTGAGATATTATATGATAATTTTTTTCCAGATCGATATTAAGGAACAAGTGTATAGTACATTGATGTTTTTTGTTAATTTGGAAGATGAGGATTTTGTATCTCACACGCTGAAAGCGCTAGGCTCCGTCTGCGTCAGGCATTACGAGTTCATGTTGCGGCCCGAGCTGAAGAAGTTCTATCACCATCTCCTCACTTCCGAACACGCTCCGATCGACATGAAGGCTGACGTCCTCAGGAATATTGAAATGTACTTACAAGAGGAGGAGCAAAGGATGATCAGACAGGACAGAGAATGTAAATATGGATATAACATTTGCTATTAAGAAGTAAAGTTAAGTTAAGTTTTAAAGTATTTTTCTACAAAACTACAGGTAAATCTTACGAGTTATGATTTCTGAAAATAAGTAATT
>JADANM010001810.1:5418977-5431413 GCA_026213755.1 Eurema hecabe
AAGAAAGTAGTTAAAGTATTTTGAAAGATCCGGAAAGGAATAGTCAGTCTTTTTTAAATACATCCACGAGAACTTGTGATAAAAAAATTGAAATTTTAGGGAAACAGTAAGTACATACTAGAAAAAAATACCTAACTAATAAATAATCAACTTACGATTTGTTAAACTTGTCATTATCATCCGTTAGCTTCTAGCCACCCTATCTCGGTTAATTTTGATTTTAGCCAAATAATTAATAATTATGTATATCATTTTGATATAAAATTTTATTTTCTACAACTTTCATAAAAGGTATTTTTTTCTAGTACTTACTGTATGTACTTCTTGGACTATATGCTTAGTTTTATGAATTTTTTTGATCGCCTACTGCGTCAGTTAAAGATAAGGGTCTCATCATCCACACACTATTTAAATTTTAATTCAAACAAAATTACAAGTGACACTTTATTCATAAGTACTTCGATTTCAAAGACAGAATCAAATATATCTTTATTCAACTATGCTATATATATGTAGTAACATTTTTGAATCGTCATGGTATCACAAAAAAAAATACCACCGGTTCGGAAGGCAATTTCTACAGAGAAGAACAGGGAAGAAACTGATAGTTGGTCTTTAAAAGGTAAAATAGTAATTACTGTTCAATAAAAAAAGCATTTATAAGGTTAAGCAATAAGTAAAGTACACTGGGTATGAAATCATGAAATGATAACTTGATAAGTTCCAAGCATGAGCTGTACAAATTACCTCCTATTTGTTATTTTTGACGTGCTGTATTTACCCGACATTAGCCTTGTTCCGTCGTAGCATTTTAATCAAATAAATGTAAAAATCACGTTAACCGCCTTTTTAAATATTTTTTTAAATATTTAGGTATTTACTACGGCTTTATATATCGATTTCATTTAAGTATCAAGCAAAAAAGTTGATGCCTTTATTATTGAGTGTCGAGCTTGAATACAAGTTTAACCCTACGACGTAGGGCTAGTCTATATATATTGTCTTTCTAGCTCAGACTACATAATATGTATAAATAATGAGGGTACTGGACCCGCTTGGGTCAAATGCGCTTCAACCAGGGTGCTAATAACGAGGATAGATAAAGCTGCGGGATGTATGTGTATAGTGTAGGCAAGGTAGTAAAAGGCAATGGTATCTATAGTTCAATAATATTTACAGATCTTTAAACTTATCTCTATTCTATTTTACTAACTGATTTAAAAGAAATACAAAAAAAAAATAACGTAGAATTTTTTCTCATAGTTTTATTCACTATAACGATAGTGGAATGCAATTGGAACAATGCTCAGCGAAAACATTCTAGGCTTTACTGAGAGGCCAACGTTTGGCTGTACGAAAATAAACACGGCCATGCTGTAAGAAACAACTACGCAATTTGATTGAATTGGATATTTGGCACAGATACAAGAAATCATTTTTCGACATCGTTAGTTTAGTTGACCGATTTTTTATTAGATTATTATCGACAATAATAGAAATATTTCGTCAATAACAAGCAACACTCAAAATCGTAATATTGTTATTTATGTACTGTGAAATACAGAGCTTTGTTCTCAATACATGACCGTTTATTTAAAAAGGAATATTTAACGCTACGTGCGTTCGAAAAAGAGTGACTTGTAAAATTTAAACATTTTATAAAAATATCATATTATAAGTTTCTGACAAAGGATTGCGGTGGAACATTTTTCAACTTAATTCGTAACGAAAACCTTAAGATGATTAAACTAGATGAATTAAGCTACATGTACTTAGATAGTACTGTAGGTTTTATTGTTATCGAAAATGAAATTATTTATAATGAAGGAAAAGTGTTCATATTATATTATTTTGTTCTTAACCGTTATTTTTAGAATATATTATAAGAAAGATTCTTTACTCTCCGTTAATTTATTTAAATTTACAAAAAGCTGAATATAAATTTTCTGTAATAGATGGTTGAAATTTATGGCGCTAAATGCATTTCCACACAAAACAAAAATATGAGAGAACTTATAAAATCATGTACTTACAATTAGGTAAAATGAATTACAACGTCTTGAAATCACAACACTGCACAAGTTACCCTAATGCCTTCCTCGTATTATTGTAAATTAGTCGGCAGTTGTGGCACTGCTTGATGTATTATTAGCTTCCAATCACGTTATATTCGACTTTAACAAAGACTGAATTGACGCATGTGCAAATTACTACTGAGGTAAAAAGTTAATTACTTTCTTTCTGAACAGCCTCCGTCACGAAGCCGGTGCGAGTCTATGACGTCGATTTGGACAATTACCAGAAAAATAAGACCAATACAACAGTATTGATATCTGGGACGCTGACCGGATTTCATGCCAACAAGTTCAACAGCTTAAAATTCTGGTGTTCGAATATTTATTGGTACAAAGCGACTATGTACGACTACGACAACTTTTGATATAAGTAGGTATGGCAATATACCTACTTATATTAAAAGTTGCTTTGTTTGAAAGGGATAAATTAAAGACCATAGCAAATTAACTTTGTGAGCCTAAGTAAGCGAAACGCAGGTTTTGTCTACTTAAATGGTTAATAAAATTAACTCAATAGTCTGTTTTAAAATATCATATAATATTATTTTTATAAAACATGTTTCTATCGGCGGCATTAAAATCGACAAAAAGCAGTTTAGGCAATGATTATAGCTTCTAGGAGCATCATAGAGCCTGCAAAAACTGCTGGATTATTTTATATTCAAATTAAACGTATTTTCTAGAAACTTATAACAAGTTAATTGTCTAGATAGGAAACTGAATGAGACACTAATAATAAAAAAAAACAAATTTTATTTTTCTACAACTAGTCAACAATAATTGGATAGACATGCCGAATAAAAGCACCTACCGAAAAAACAACTTGGCTACACATTAAATGTTGTAATTATTTATAGTTTAAGTATGCATTTATGTTTATATAATATGTGAATCTGCAAAACCTATTAATTTTCGGAATACAAAAATACTTCTGTCTATTAATCACTTTACTTAGTTTAAGAGTTGTAAAATTGATATGCTCTATTTACTTGTGTTGCCTAATAAATATTAGCGAAACTACGCTCCTGCAACTAGCTCGTCGAATGAGTCTTCATGTTCAGATCTTGAAAGCATGTACTCTGGCAATGACACTCCTAAGGTTGCACTATATCGTGGCATCGTTTCTGCCCAAAAAGCACCTTTGGAATCGGCACCTGCAAATTCTTCAGGTGGTGCAATTTGTACTTCATCTACTTTTTTATTAGATGTCGGAATATTACTGCGTTTTACTTTTGCATTATTGTTTGTACTTTTAACATCTGCAGTCTTGGCAACGGAATCTGAAGCAGCGACAGATAAAGTAGCTTGAGAAGCTTTTTTACGTTTTTGTTTTTTGTTATTGCTGCTATCTTCGGCGACGTACGCCGCTGATTTTTGCTTTGGAGGTGTGCTTGTTGTGATTGTTTTGCTTTCAGCGCCTTCGTTAGCATCATCTAAAGTTGTAGGTTTGGATGTGAACTCTTTAAGTTCTTGGTAAGCTAAATGACTTTGTTTTGGTGCAGATTCAGACACAAACATGCACTCCTCATGTTTTAAACCTGTTTTGTCAAGGCATTGGAAACATGTCATACCATTTTTCTGCACTTTCTTACACGCAGATCTATCCTTTTTTTTAAATTCGGCTAATACGTTTTCAACGTCTTTCTTGGGTGCATTATCTGTGTAAAAACCCGGAATTGCTTTTTTATAATCGTAAGGTTTAGATTCTTTGCTTTCTACAGATTCTTCATTACTGGATGCCCGTAAGGCTTCACTGGGTTTTGGGTTGGACGTGTGAACATAATAGGCTTTATATTTTTCACCTGAATTGTCTTCTTCACTTTGTTTGTACTTATTACTGGGTTCTTCTTTAATATTTGCGAATTTTTGTGGAGATGTCTCCTGCGATGCATCTTGATATTTTTCTAATTTTTTAGGTTGTTCAGCATTCTCAACAGATTCTGACTTTTCTTCCGGATCATCGTTGCTATCAAATTTTCGCTCCTTGGAATAGGCATATTTATTGTTTTTAGGTTCGGCTTGATATGAGCAGGATTCATAGTTTCCTCCTGTTTTAGGATCCTTGCAAGTCATACACGTCATACCGTCTCTTTGAACTTCCTTACAATTACCAGGATTTTGTTTGATTTCAGCTGCCTGTTTTTCCGATAAGTCCTTTATTCTGTCATACTCCTTATGATCATAACCAGAGTCATATTTATAAGGATATTCGTACTTGTTATCGGAATCTTTTGCTTCTTTGTAGGGACTGCTGTAAAGACTTCCACCGAAAGCTTTGGGCATTGAAATATACTCTGCTCTGTAATTGTAAGGATCGTCATCCTCTTCGCTATTTCTCTTTTTTTGATCATCCCGGCTTCTTCCTCTTGTATAGCGTCGAATACGAGCGGGTCCTGCAATATAAGGATTTTGCTTGTAGTTCTGATCACCATAAATGTGTTCAACTGAATCTTGTCTAAGCTTTTGCGACGGAAGTGTAATTTCAGCATTTATTAAAGGCTGAAAGTATGCTGCAACTGCAGGATTCTTTTTTAACTTTGCTAAAATTTCAACTTCATCCTCTTTTTCGTCGGGGTTATACACTTTATAATTCGGGTCGTGTACCGTCTTTATATTATACCTTAATGGGCGAACATTTTGTGGTATATTAGATTTTAATTCAGCTTTGCGTTCAGGCGTTGAAAAGCTTTGACTAGCAATGGGAATAAAGCCGTAATTTTGAGCATCAAATGGGGATTTCCTGGGATGTTGTTTTTGCAAAGAATCGATTGAACTACTGACTAAAGTATCGAACAGCTTTGGATATTGACTTTTATCTACTTCCAACATAGCTGCGACAACGGGGCTTGAAGCAAGCGATACAACTCCTGTAATTTCAATAGAGTGCTTATATGTATTATCTGATATTGTTGTTATAAATCTACAGTTTTAAGAAAGCTATAAAATATTGCAACAAACCATCGTCATCGTTGAAAACATTTGCGAAGTCCGATCCTTTATCAAATCCGTACTGTTCATCGTATGAAAGCACTTCTCCGCACGAAATAGCCACTAATAACTGTAACAGATTTTCCAATTTAAAAATAAATACATATAAATATAAATTAAAACTGTGTTGTTTCAAAATGGATACCGTACCAAACATTTCAACTTAAACATTTTTAATGGGTCAAAACCCAACAATAAATAAGACCAAGTCGATTGGACTCTATTATATTGAGTTGTATTTCTGTTTTAAGTTGATATAAAAGTAGCGTCATATTATTACAATGACAAGGTTTTATAGGCGTTATTATTGCGAAGGTGAAAGATCGGTGCAACAGAGCGCGCGCACCACTCAAGCGTGTCTCGCCGGACAATGTCCGCTTACTCCATCCTCCACCGCCGCTGGGGTCAACATCTGCAATAGGCCTCTACGCCCGACGCTATTGCCATTATTTGAAAGACTCGATCTTTTCTTTAAGTCATATTCATACTAATAGTAGTCCAAGACGTAAAAATAACTTTCGAATGTATGTAACGAACCTTTCATATCTGACGTAAATATAATTTTGATATCAAGCAGTTATTGATTCAAATTTCGATTTGATACTAATGTGAAATTATGTGTAAATATTATGTGTGTTTTAAGTTGTAATGTTCTAATGTCCCTATTATACAGAAAGAAAACTTTAAGAAACAGCGCAGCTCAACAAAATGCATTAAAGAGTATGAATATTGTTGAACTGTGAATGAGCAACTTTCTGCAATCTATCAAGACGTCATAATACTCGGTGCAATATTGCATTATTTACAAATATACTTCCTCACACAACTGAGTTGTTATTAAATCGTGTAGTTTAGTTTTTCCGTATATAATATATTTTCCTTAAAGAGGAATGGCATGTTTACCTAGACAAAAAATGAAATAAAAGACGCAAAATATTTTAATAAATTTATTAAATCCATAATAATAGGCTTAAATTGGAATGACGACTGCATAACAAAGACACTTAAAAGAATACTATAATATAACCAATTTAAATTTATTTTATAAAATTTCCAAATAAATATTTAAAGGTGACTTCACTTCAGTGAAATTCATAAAGTTTATTCTATGATATAACACTAATATAAAAACCTACATTACTGTCGGAATATCTTAATGAGATTTTATCTTAAGGTTAACATAAAATAATGACTATTTATATGATTTCGATTGTTTACTGGCCTATAAACGTTACAACATTTCACGAAGTAGTACTTTTAGTATCTTTTATCTTTTTCAGTAACCTTTGGCCCGCCGGATCATTTTCCAGTACCGCCAAAATAGACATCTGAAAATGAAACTCAAATTAATATTAATAAACTATATACGGTTTAAAATAGTAATAAAATTTATATTAGCCCTAAAACTTTGGGGTTGGACATAAAACATAATAACTACAAAGAAAATCTTAATGGACAATTAAAAATTTAACGCTAGTTGCGTAAGTACTCTGAAATGCTTAGTCTTTTTTATTACTCCATTGATCTATATTTAAAAATACGTTGTTTCGAAGTCGTCGTATTTTAGCACGCTTGCTTTGACGAATTAATAGAATTGTGTAATCATTTATTGATAATAATTAGGAAATCGTTTAGAAAACGGTATGTACCTAATATGATGCGTAAATAAATAACACATTAACTTTACTGGTGTCTGATATAGGGTAGGTGAAGTTATATCATGATCTAGATATAAATACCTATACAAACATCTTATAGGTCACGTCAGGACGTTTGTTACTCTTTCACGCAAAAGCTACTGAATAGCTGATATTTGGCAGACCTTAGACCCTGAATTATTTATATAGTAAAATCGCGGGGCACAGCTACTTAGAATATGTTCTGGAAGGTTGCGATCCATTTATATCTGTAAAACATTGAGCCAAGTCGTGTGCAAAAATAAAAACCAAGTCACACAAATAGAACTTACGGAATACTTAGTGTTCGAGTCTTGTAGCTTTTGCGACAACACCCACAGGTTGGCGGCCAGCCCCGACAGCACGGGCTGCCCGAAATCTCCTCGCCTCACGATCCTCCAAAATATTTCCAAAGCCAAGTTATATTGTTTCTTGGTGTCTTTAGTGTCAGAGATCGCTTTCAAGACCACTAAGAGTTCCTGGCACACGTGTGTCGCGTGAATTTCTAAGCATCCGATAAACTCCTCGTCACATCCATAGAGCTCGTCATTAGACATAACTACCAAATAAATGAAATGTAAGCAATGTTTCACCAATGATTGGCACCGTAGGTATCACATCTTAAATCTTATAATAAGAGGGAAAAAAAAGGTTTCGCAACATTATATAGTAAATGGACAGGAATAGCCATCGTCGAACACCTTTCGGTTGGCTTGCGACAGATATAAGTATAGGTCGCGTCACGAATCTTTAGCGCTGAACGAAACCTGCGCAGAAGTCAAAAATAAGGTATCGAGGTAGCGGCGCGGCGCGCGGGGCGCGTGAACGTCGGGTGCGCGAGCTTTGATTGGTTGCCCAGTCGTGTTGTCTTTCTCGCACCATTACATCATTACGAGCGCGATTCTACAAATGCGCAGCTATTCTCGTCCAGCGCTAAACATAAATGACGCGACCTACAAGAACCTGACGACGAACCTTCAATAATGCAGTACTGCGTCACTTACTTCGAAAAGTACAGACGACTACAAAATTACTATCTTCTCTGTCAACTTAAAACATTCTATAATTACCTGTCGCTGTGGAAGGACAGAATAAGAATTTCAGAACTCATAAGCATGTATAAATAATTAATTCATTGAAATCATGTTGATACTGTTTAGTTCACCTAACCTATTTTTGGGAAAAATTGGGTAGCTCAAATAAAACAAAATGAAAATCATTTTAATTAGAGCCTTAAATTAAAAGATCATTCGATCATAAGTTCACCTGAATCAATATGATAAGCGTATTCCTCTTGGGTCATCTCGCACAGTAAATCCAGAACACGTAAAAGCGTAGTGTAATACAACGGCTCAGTTTTGCGCCACTGAATTTTTTCCATAGTCTTTATGAAGCCGGTTAAAATGTACGCTTTGCTATTACTATCTACATTATCCTGCAATATTAACAATTTTTACGTGATATAAAGGGTGTAAAAGGCTTAAGACGTAGGTAGAAAAAGTATAAATAAAAACCGGATCCGGAAAAGTCACAAAAAATGTGAACAAAATTGAAATCCTATTTTATGTTTGAACGAAACATTTAATGAACCCTCTAAACTTTCGGATAAATTTTTTATTGTATATTTAGGAACTGTACACATATAATATTAAACAGTAATACTGACTGGCAAAACGAGGAGTGTTGAAAGAAAATTGCTAATGAGCCCCAAAACTCGATCATGCGTTGGTTTGTTCTGTCCGTCCTCTTGTATGTAATGCGGTATGTCTGGTATCAGACTTACAAAAGCTTTGAAATTTGCCTCGGCTAAAAAAAATATTTTTTAAATAATTATATATTTATTAATTTTATATAGGCGAATTGGCAAAGTATATCAATTGCTATGTTCCACGGTTTTTAGTGTGAAGATTTCCTCCACAGTGTCACAAATTCGAAATTTTAACTCTGTATACAAGTTTATATAGTTTAATATTAAACCACTATGTGGAATCTATAAGTTGGTTTTTTTTTACCTAACGGTAAGAAAATAATTCTGTGTTGGCAACCGACCAAAATGCCAGTCGTTATATGTTACTGCGCAGATTTTGAGGATATACGTGCATCCGGCATCGCTACCCGACATAACAATAAAATTGCTTTATAGTTAATAATATTATTTACTACATATTACCATTTTTATTACCGATTCCTGTTTAAGCTTGTTTCATGTGTATTTCCGATAATATTGTATTATTTTAGAAATTCATTATGTGTGTGTTTTGGAGCTGTATCAATTAAGTCCTTATTTCAATCCTTACGTATATTTTGAATGTATAATTTTATGGTTAATGTTCAGTCGGGTAAAAGAGTATTTGTAATCTTTATTGCAACAGAAACTTACGTGTATACTTTATGCGTATGAGCGTGTGCGCCTGCGAGTGTGCGCGTGCGTGTATGCGTGTGCGTGTGTGTGTGTGTGTGCGCGTGTGCACGAACCCTGTCCCACGCAGTGGTTGAGCAGCGCGACCTGTCCGGAGAGCAGGTAGAGCGCGGCGCGGGCGAGCGCGCAGTGCAGCGAGGGCACGGTGATGAAGCAGTAGGCGGCGCACGCGCGCGCCGCCCATCGCCCGCGCTCCGAGCCCCCCTCACCGCGCACCGACAGCGCGTTCACCGCCTTCACACCACCGTCATTACCATTTTTTATAATGTAGATTTCTATTTCACATTGGCAGCCCGCCACGGATTTATTTTATATAGACGAAACATCGAGCTCTATCGAAAAATATAGGTTTATTTATTCAAAAATATATGTACAATGTATATACTCCTTGCAATTTAAACTGAATGGATAAACGAAATATTAATTGTATATTTCGTTTAAATAGGTCACTCTGAGCCCCGGTATTGTCCCGGGAACGGGAACTAAGCGGGATATTTCTTAACGCTCGCAGGACGGTGATCATTTTCATGTTCCAACAACTATCATAGTTTCTACCCGGTTCTTTTCTGTAGAGACTGTATTCCGAACCGGTGGTAAATATTTTGTATTACCATGACAATTCAAAAGTGTTACCATATGTAGCCTAGTTAAATAAGTGTTGTACTTTTGACTTTGGCTTTATAAGGATAACCATGGGCAGAGTACTAAAGCTTATCTTAGCTGAAAGGCTACTCACGTGCACGAGCGCGACGAGCACGGCGTCCAGCTTGATGAAGGCGGCGCGACACTCCACGTAGAAGTTGAGCTGCTCCTCGAACTGCTCGTGGTGCGACGCTTGGATCAACTTTATTATTAGATCCGCACACACTTTGCTCTCGTCCTCCACGCTCACCGCACTAACGTGAAAACATTTATTTATATACATATATCTTTATTTCAAGGACTGTTGTCGCTGTTGTTGAGCCGTTGTACCATCAAAACAAAGAGTATATACAACTATCAATAATCTAGAGAATTTCCAATGCATAACTCTTAAAAAGTGTGTGACTCTAATAACAATCTAATATAGGTATCAATTTTTCACCAAAAGGATATTTATTATTTACCAACACAGTATTTCGAATAATTAAAAACTAACTGTCCAATACTTTTAAGGCAGCATATAAATGTTTTTTTAAAGAAATAAATATCAAACTCATCGCAAATTACCTTTTTTAACTTAGATATAGGATAAATATTTTTTATGGCAACACTGCAACAGCCATACTTACTTAATAGAATCGTGTAGAATACAACTGAGTCGCATGAGGCTCGATATAATAATTGGGTCGTCGATGTGGAGTGATTTGTATCTTTCGAAAAATATCGTCAGTACAGTTTTGGCCATCATCGTTCGAGCATTCGACGTTTGTACTAATTCAACTAGTGGCATGAAGGCGTCCTTGAAAATATAAAAGATTCATTATAAATTTATTAATTACATACATAAAATACAGAAATATTTGTAATAAAATTATAAAATCACTCAAAAGGCAGTACTATAAAGACAAACTGATAAAGAGTGAGGGTAATGTTAAACGTACATGGGAAATAATCAGGGAGGTTTGCAATCTCTTAAAAACAAAACATCACGCGACAGAACTGCTGGAATGTTGTGATAACCCTAAATCGGCGTTAAACACAGCAAACTCATATTTTGCATCCGTTGGTAGCACATTAGCAAATTTAACACTGAGAAAAATGAATGTCACAGAATGCGAACTAGCAGTCCGTAGCAAAAAGTTAAATTCACCACTTCATTCCATGTCTCTCATCCCCACTGACCCGGTTGAAGTTCGCAATGTGATTTTAGGTTTAAATTCACACAGTGCACCTGGATGGGATAATATAACGTCAATAACCCTTAAAAATTGTGTCAACGCAGTAGCTGAGCCTATCGCATTCCTCTGCAATCTTAGTTTTGAAAGTGGGGTGTTTCCAGCAGCTTTTAAAAAAGCTGTTGTATGCCCTATATTTAAAAGTGGAGATAAAAAGAATCCAACAAACTACAGACCTATTTCCCTGCTTTCAACTTTATCAAAAATAATTGAAAAAATAGTTAAAAAAAGGTTTGTAAAGTATCTGAACGAGAACAATATCATTCACAATAATCAGTATGGTTTTAGAGATCATAAATCCACCGAAGATGCATTGCTTTACCTAGTCACTAAACTAACGAATCACTTAGACAGCGGTCTGAAATGTCTAGGTGTATTTTTAGACATGCAGAAAGCGTTTGATACAGTTTCCGTACCTATATTGTTGGCTAGACTAGAGAACGTGGGGGTAAGGGGACTTGCATTGGATTGGTTCTCCGACTATCTCACAGGAAGATTGCAGCGAATACGAGTCGACAATTATGAAAGCGACAGCGCAGAGTCCAAATATGGCGTCCCGCAAGGCAGTATACTAGGACCGATACTTTTCCTCGTCTACATTAATGAGTTGTGTGGATTAAACCTTCGTGGACAGGATTTAATCATGTTCGCTGATGACACTGTGCTGTTGCTTCACGACAAAACTTGGAAGTCTGTAACAAAGGTTGCTGAGAAGTGTCTGTCCGAAGTTACAATGTGGCTTGAAGATAGTCTACTGTCGATTAACACAAGCAAAACCAAATACATGTGCTTTAGTATGACATCAAGAGGTTCTGCTGACAAAGACACTGCTTTAAAAATACATACCTTCCCGTGTAATCGTCGGTCTTCCTTGTTTGATTGTGAATGTTCCACATTATCCCGGGTATACTCAATCAAATATCTTGGTATCGAAATAGATGATACCCTCAATTGGAATTCACACATCTCAACCTTAGCCTCAAGAGTACGTAAATTTGTCTATATTTTCAAAAACTTAAAGTCTGTTGCAAGTCATAATTTAGTTATTAACACATACAAAGCGCTATGCGAATGTATAATAAGATATTGTATATGTGCGTGGGGTACAGCATCCAAATCCCACCTCATACAAGTCGAACGTGCACAGAGAGCTGTACTTAAAGTATGTCTAAATCTACCCTATAGCTACCCCACCACAGACTTATATAAATTCGCAAAAGTACTTAGTATTAGGAAAATCTTTATATTTCAATGTCTACGACGATACCATAGTCGAATTGTACCTCACTTACCCCTAGGAAATAAACGTATCGACGTATGTCCTACACCAAAAACAAACTCAAGATTTGCCCAAAAGCAGTTCACGTCAGTAGCTCCACTTCTGTACAACCTGCTTATTAA
>JADANM010001810.1:5431513-5467129 GCA_026213755.1 Eurema hecabe
ACTACGACGATACTGAAAATTTATTAAGAAGGTTCGTATGAAACTTAACAACGACTCCTTCCTCCCTCCCTCCTGAACAAATACATAACGAACTCACATAAACACACACGCACACCCATACACTGACGGATTAAAAAACACAGACATGAACTCAAACGCGACACACACAAATACTTACACACGCACTCTCAAACACATACACATGTACTCGTATTCGCACATTCACACGCTAATACTCACACACACACTCACACACACACACACACACACACACATACACACACACACACACACACACACACACACACACACACACACATATAATCATACACACACGCTCAAGGCAATTTTTTTTTTATTTCGCAAACACTTTTCTTTGGTATAATATGTATATTCTTTTTTTATATAGTTTCTCGATTTGAGTATGTACTTACCGGCTTGTTTAAATGGGAGAAGCCACTGGCTCCTGAAATACAGTTTATCACTAGTTCGGGAGCCTATGGGTTCATATTATATGTATTTTATATTACTCAAAAAAAAAATAAAGTATTATTTTATTAATACACTCCGATAAAAAATTACATATATCCTTATATGTTAAACCATGTAAACTGGCGGCTCTGTGCTATTGATATCTTCCAAACAACCATATAAGAAAGAAGTATGTAGTAATTACAATACCTATGTTCCGAATGGCGATATGCAACAAATTATATAAAATTATACGTATATATCTTATAGGTACAAAAAAGGTAGACAAATTGAGAAAGAATTATTACCATTAAAAATAGTTCTTCAACGTCTGGAATGTACTTGAGCATCCGTTTAACGACCGCTTGTATTTGAGCGGAGTAGTCGTCTGCCGGCTGACCGCACTTTATCATGTAGCGGATTGTTCCACGCAAAATAATGTTCACGTGCTGTGTCTGAAAATTACTTAATTATCTAGAATATTACATCAACATTAAAGGTCTTTAGCTTTATATAAGTAAAACGGTTTTGACTACATAAATAAACTATTATTAAAAAAAAATCTGAATACACACACACAAACGTTTTTTTAATGAGATTGCGCGTATAAGGTAAGTAGTAATGAACAAATTATTTATTATTATAATAATAAAGCATTCACATACAGACAACTGCAAGCACGCAAATTGAATCCACGGTTCCAAAACTTGTAGAAAATTGGCGGTGCTTTTCATGGCGCTGGTGAGTTTCCACCACGTTTGACTCAACACCTCCGAAGACAGTTGTCGGTAACTCTCTGCCCGGCACAAGTGCTCACCGAGCGAAGCCAATATTTGATGGGACATTACTGCCGAAAAACATTTCATATATCACGTGAAAAATCCATTAAACCTTATTTTTTGTGGCGTCTAATGCCGGAATACTGAAACGCAAATTAAATTTAAGTACAACTTAAACCGG
Organism: Eurema hecabe; assembly: GCA_026213755.1. Classification (NCBI taxonomy): domain Eukaryota; kingdom Metazoa; phylum Arthropoda; class Insecta; order Lepidoptera; family Pieridae; genus Terias; species Terias hecabe. The sequence goes on from JADANM010001810.1 coordinate 5,432,945, forward strand.
TCCAATTTGACAGCTCGCCATACAATACGGACAAAATTACGAGTCTTAAGGCGTGCTTAAATTAAATTTGCGTATAAGTATTTCGCCGTAAGCTAAGTAATTAGCCTTAAGATTAAACTAACTGTTTTTAATATTGTTTATTATTCTTTGATCGTGACGCTCGAAGTTCCCGCGCATTTGTTTGAATATATACCTAAAAATTAACAAGTTGAAAAACTAAAAACGTTGATCTGAAGTGACGAAAAAAAAGAAAATACGTTTGTAAATACTACGTCGGGTCAGACTTATTTAATAATCAAATAGATATTTTAGTCACAGTTTCAGATAACATTATTGAAAACAGTACAAACGAAATTCATCTTAAAAAAACAATAAGGTATTGACACAGACGTACCCATCGAATCTATATTTTTTCGAATAATATCCATTATAAGAGTCGATTTCTGAATGATGCTAGCTGAATCGAATGCAGATGTGGTACAGTATAGTAGAAGCTCGCTGTAAAAATTAACAGTTTTATATTAAAAACTAGGTACATATTATGACATATTTATTAAGTAAATCCCATTAAAAATGTTATACATATCACAACAATATTTTCAATTGTATGTAAATTCCTACTAATATTATAAATGTGAAAGGTAATGACCACAAACAAGGTTATGTCGGACTCGAACCGACTAAAACCCACCGCAGGGCCGCGCCGTCCATATGTGCGAAGTGTGCGGTGCACACAGGCGCCAAGACAATAAGGGCGCCGCGCCGCCACTGCCACCGACATTATTTTTGTTACCTAAATTATTGTTTTTTTTGTAGTGGAGTATCGATAAGTAAGTAGGTACAATAGGCGAAACAAAGGCCTTGTAAACAACAAAACAAAATATATTAAGCTTATTCAAACAATTCTCTTAATTTTTATAATATTCGTTAAAAAATTAAATTCGTTTTCCCTTCATAGGAACTGCACACAGGCGCTACCGGGGGTTGGCCCTGACCCCACGGTGTTCCCTTTTCCCGCGTATCGACAGTGTAGCGGGTGCTCTAACCAACTCTTTCGCAGTGATTTAGACTTTCGATTAACATACAGGATAATTATTAATGGGCCCACACAAGGAATCCAAAAACGCACGGGTAAAACCAGTAGTGGTTAATGATACCATTCTATCCATTAGCGCATCAGATAGATTAATAATACATTTAAAAAAATATATGTATATTACCTGTTTTCGATTTCTTCACACTTTTGAAGTAATTCTTCAAGTAGAGACTCTTTGTTCGAAGTTCGGTTGAGAGAACCCAACAGCAACCAGTCAACAGCTGGCACATATAAATTTAAATATTGATCAGCAGTTAATAGCTGCGTGCCATACTTCTTCAACATAGAGTTGTGAAATATCTAAAATCATTAAAAGAAATCCAAATGTGGAGCTTGTATATCAAAACATTCATTTTATATCATTAATATAATATCAACCCATTCTATCGATTTGTACGGTAAGGAGGTAACTTTTAGCTTAGAGCTAGGACAGACAGATCATGAAGAAATATTTTTTGTGGTACTCTACCTCTCCTCCCCTACGCATAAAGTGTGAATGCTTTATTTCACGCATCTACCCCATAGTGGGGTATTTGTCTTTTAAAACAGTACGACTTTTTTAAATAACTTCGACAAATCTAAATTTTCAACTTTAAAGCTTTTAAGTGAAATATATTACCTGTTGGTATTCTTCAATAAATTCTATTAAATTTTCATAGAAAAACTGCTCACTGGCTCTACCCAAAAGTTTAGTTGCAACTTTGCACAAATATTTTCGTATGTATATTGCCACAAGTGGATTACCAATTCCTCTTATCATTTTAGTCAATCTTTTAATAGTAGGTTTTATTTCATCTCGTGACAAAAACACATAGCATTGTAACAAAGCCATTTCCATATAAAGGCGCGGTAATAATTCTCTTATCGATGCCATTTTAAACATCCAATTTTGACATGTTTCTTTGGCTATTTCAGGAACTGTATTTGGCCCTATTTCATTTATATTCATCTCTTTATTCCTGTAAGAAATAAGCTACATTGTAATTTAATGTAGATAGTGTTTATAATTTTAATTTCTTGAATTTGATAGTTGATACATTCATATCAAATATAATATCATTTTAATACATATCATGTGCACTCATTATGCTAACCCATAACTCTTTTTCTTAAGACGGTCGAAAACTAAAGCTCCAAAGTTGTCCAACACATCACTGATCAAAATAAACTTGCTTGGATAAAATTGCATAACACTAACATCAGACAATAATTTTGAGCACTGAATTGCAATTTTAAAGGCTTTCACTCTCTGCTCAGATTCCCAAGCCTAGAAAAGAAACCAAATATAACAATATAGAAATTTAATTACTTGTTAGTGAATTAAGACAAATGATACTTTATACCTTCTTTATTTCTTCATCTAACATATGCACTTTAGTTATAAATTCTTGTTGACTTAATCCCATTGTCTTTCTAACTGAAGACTCATCAAAATCATCCAGTTGCTCTAATCTATGCTTTACTTTTTCATTTAAATTAGAAACCTGCCTTATAAGGGCTGAAAAAGAACTAACTTAAAAACGAAAAAAGAAAACAAAAAAGAACAAAAAACTATTTTAATAATGTTCCAATATGTTAAAATGAAATGTTTTATCATAAGATACATACTTTTTTCGCCGCCTGGTAGAAAACTGCTTACAATAGTAAGCTTTTCTCCTGTAGTATATTTATTTAGGATAAATGTACGTTTTTTATTCCAAGCAATGGTATAACTTATATAATTGTCCTTATTCACTACATCTGATAATACCTCCTTAAAATTAATTGAAATCAAATTAATTAATATTTAAAAAAAGTGGTATGTTTAGGTTACTTATTAGACTATTATGTTTTATAAATTAATAATTAATATTATTCTTCGATTGTTATAATACAAACCTCTTCCAAATTCATTCTCTCAAAACGCAAAAGAGGATCTAATTCTTCAAACCCTGAACTGTATTTATGTAGGCTCTCTATAAATGATTTTTTCATACTTGGTATCTAGAATTAATATTTTTAATATAATTTTAACATTTTGCAATGGTTTAGGGCACAAGTAGGACAATTTATATAATTTGTCAATTTTTAAAGAAAACATAATTACTCACTATGTTAACAATATCTGCTTTTAATGGGTGTGTAGATACTTCTAAAATGAGAAGTTTACTATGCTTACGCCTTTGTTTTTTAGCAGAAGTCCTACAAGAGATGATTTTTGTTACATTATTTATTTACTTTATAAAATTGTACTAAGCAATATTTGTTCAACTGACCATGGGTAATAGGTAGGCATTTTGGTTTTAGATCCTTCGAAAACGACCTAAATTTGATATATTATTTAATGTGATAATTCAGTTTTTCAATAAAAGAAAATAGATAAAAATGTTTATTTCTTTTTATAGATTTTTAGTTTTTACTGTCGGCTGTCGCTGTGTTTGACAGTTCACATAATAAATAATAACATGACAAAGACATTGTCACATTTCAAACATCAAATAAAGCGAATAAGGACTCAGGGGTCAATAGGGTCAAATCGAGGAATCTCGTTTAGAAGCCACAAAATAAAAAAACAAGAACTTCCAATATCTGCCTTTGTTTTCTACTAAAAATAAAACATATTATCTTCTAACTGGCAACACCGAAGCTTTGTGAAGCTAAGAAAGTCGGGGGCCGGGGCAGTGCCTAGGCAGTCGGGGCTCATTAAATTCTATGGCTCACACTCCAATAATGGGTTTATTCAAATGTAAGCCATTCTATTCTCCTTTGCGCCGCGCAGTCGGTTAAAATGGTATCGACTATCGAGGGATAATAAATTAATCATGTGCTTTAAAAAGGATGTAATAATTTAGATAACAAAAACCCTTAAATTTAATAACAACACTATAATAAGTTTTTAATATATAAACTTATTATGATAAGCAGATTATGAATCAAAATTAAAAAAAATCGGATTTTTAGAAATGAAAGCGCTGCAAATTTAAATTAATATGTTAATGACATTCATGTGTACAACAGCTTACACCATTTGCAATAGCGTTCATATTACGTCTGAGTCCTCCACCTATGTTAAGGTGTAGGTTTCACTTTATACGTTAAGGTGATGTGTTAAGTTGAATGTGTAGGTCTGTTTGTAGTTGACTGTACATAGTTTATTTTTTTATTGGTATAACTCTTTCGCTTCATCATATTTACATATGTAGTAAAAAACAAACATATTAATTCATGATTTAAAGTTAATATGTATAATATACCTTTAATCTACCCTTTAATCAGCGCACATAACGAAGCTGTACTAAAGGAACATTTTTCTCGTTTTTGTAACTATTTCGTCAATATTTCATTCCTCTGAAATTTACAGCGAGATACATTTTCACCGCAGAGGGTAGGAGTAGGTTAGGTCTCTACCTAAACTACTCCGAGGTAGAGGTGGGGTAGGTCACGCACACCTTTGTGGCACTGATACACGACACTCTTTGTGGCACTGATACACTCACAAATAAAACTACAATTACACATGCTAACAAACCCATTACATATTTTATTATCACTAAAATGTATCTAGAATTTCTTGTTTGGAAACCCGCCTCTATATTATGTATTTAATAATAGGTACAAGATAATGTAAAAAATACATTAAGGCTCAACTTTTATTTGTGCAGATTATTTGTTGATTCGTAGGGAGGAAGAGTATCCCATACATTATTTTTTCCTATAAGAAATACTTCATTTCTGTACTGAGTCTTGTAACGATCGCCTTCGTGTCGATATGCATTAAAATTTCCAGAATATCTATCATTGGTCTTTACTAAGAGCTTCTGTAATTTATCGATTAAGGCTAGTTGTTCATCTTCTTTCATTTCGTTTATTAAAATTGGCAAACTTGCCGCGCATATCCATAAGTAAAACATTCCCACTAAAAATACATAATAGTATTTGTATGTTACAAAATTTCCAATGTATAATAATCGTCAAAAAAGTTTAGCGATTGACGAGAATAGCTGCGCATCGGTAGAATCGCGCTCGTGGGTGCGAGAAAGACAACACGACTGGGACAACCAATCAACGCTCGCGCACCTGACGATCACTTTTTTTTGACTTCTGCGCAGGTTTCGTTCATCGCTAAAGGAAATTGACGGTTACTATATATGAGAAACAAACAACGTGTACCCTCAATAGATAGAGTAAGTTCCCTCAATTAGTAAATCCTCTACTACTTACATAAAATAAAACCGACAATCACGCTTATTCCAATTAGGAGACCAATGTCCATCGTATTTTGTTTTAGAAGTAATAAGCTGGTTATCATAAAAAAAGAAAATATAACCAACCGCAAAAGTTCCAGAAAAATAAAGGGCGCCATCACCAAATTGATTAACTAAAAACAATATGCTTATAATTATAAATTTGGTGGTTTTAAACATAATTTGATTTTTATGAAAACATCACTGATGATTTAAAGCATTTAATATTTTTACGTTTGTCCTTACGATTCTCGTACTCTTATTTTTTGGTTGAATTTATGTCTGTAGGTATGTCTTAACTAATGGTACAATGGTATAAAACATGATTTTACTTTTTCACGCAACAAATATTGAAGTATTTTAAATACTCGTAGGCAAAGACTACTAAATGGAGTTACTTGAACTTTGGCATACAGATACTTTTTTACTTTATCCCGTTATTTCATCAGAAATGGAACCGAAGCGTTACTTCTTTTATTAATATGATTTCGTGTAATTTAAATAAATATTTTAATTATTAGATTAATAATACTTAGGTAATATGCGTTAAATTGTATTAATATAATGTGAGTGTAATATTTTTATACCTTGTATGCTCCATAAATATAGAGTAGACATCCAATAATATAGATCGACAAAAGAGCTGTCACATATTTTATATATTTTTCAGGATCTGTAATCAAAATTATGATTTGTTATTTGAATACATTTAAAGACTTAGCTAATATACAATAGTTGTCTAAGTACGTATTAAATAGTACAATTTCTAATAATATATATGGTATAATTTTTATTTAAACTTCATAACAGAGTACTAGGTATCATGATTGTTGTCTAGATTTTAAGCCGTTTAACTTTTACGTAACTATAAATTTTTTTAAGAAGTAGCATTCAGAACCCTTAGCAGTTGTTATAAAAACATCTAAGCTAACCTTCTAAGTTAAATATAAATTTACCACACTATTAGCGATACATTCAATAATAATTTATACTTCATACGATTATTATACTACTAATGTAGAGTGTAGTGCTAAAACGGATTAATTTAATGACAATATAATATAAATATACCTTCAAAGAAATTTGTTATTAAATCAATAATATACGAAAGTTTAACATTTTCGATCCATGGAAGTAAAAACTGTTTGACGTCATTTATTCGCTCTGAAGTTATATAGATCATTATTATGGATACAATTGCTTGAATCTGAAAATTAAAATTAATCAGTTTCACTCTGAAACAGAGATTGTTCACAATTTTGAAAATGTGTCGGAACATTTATGAAACGTACACACGAAAATATGGCAATGATGATCCCTCCTAAGCGTAAAGAAAACCAAAAACAGCAGCTATAAACGAATGCCATCATTTATATTTGTAACAACAATTAATTAAACTCGTTTCACGCTAAGAATGAGAACATCTACCTTTATTCTAAAATTCGTGACTGATTTATTTCATGAAATAGAAATTCAGCTGGGTTGCGTGACAAATATACTATCGATCCTAAAACTAATTATGGTCATTTTCCATTATGCTATCACGAAACAACGTATCATTATAGACACAATACTACACATACCGAAAACAGTAGATATAATGTATATAGAATTAGCAAAATATGTTTGTTAATTGCAACATAACAAGTACTCTTCTTAACCGGCTTCAAAACTGAAGGAGGTTTCTTAATTCGACCGTATGCACAATACATATAATGTTTCTTATGTATGCTCTCTGATAACTTTTGATGATTTTTTTTGTGGGAAATGTATAAAAAATATATAACAAAGGTGGTCCCATTGTAAGGACATCAGAATGCAGAATCTAATGATGGCAAACCAGAGAAATCGAGATGAACTTTCAGAAGTCATACGGGCAACTAGGGCGTTTACAAGGTTTTACATTTAGTTAGTGTACAAACTTATATCTTAATAACGTGTTATAAAACATTTATATATAATTTGAAATAAAAATTTATTAAAATCATCTATTTTGCTCTTATTGGGCCCCGATGGTTCGATTATTGACATCGAGAGTAATCGATTGAATATCAGCGAAATGCGAATACTCGATTCACAAGTCATAAGTAGGGATCGCTATAAATTATTATAATAAGACTAAAAAAATAATCGGCTTAATTAGGGAACTGAAGTAATATTTTCAAATTTTCAGCGATTAATGTAACCATTATATTATTATGATTTAATTATTTTATAAAATTGCATGTATCATACGTCAGACGGTCAGTAAAACGATTCCAATATTTGTCTTCGACAGTTGACAATGACGTTAATAATGTTATTATTGAAATTCGCGAACTAGTATTATACCTACCTAACTTGGTAGTAACTAGTAACGCAATAACTAAATTACTTAATTTTTTCTTATATTGAAACGAATTACAGAAACAGTTAACAGAGTGAACTAAAAAAATTGATGACTTAAAGTTATTACGCGTTGTGTTTGTCGGTTAGGCTTCCCCTATTTAGAATAGTGCAAAACAGTGATGTAATTGTATTTATCAACAATTAATTGCTACAGAACTAGATAAAATGGATGATTGCTGTATAACGGCATTGCCGGATGAGATTATCACGTTGATATTAGAAAAAAGTTCATGTAAAGATATTGTTTCATTTGGATTAACTTGTAAGCGGTTCTACAATGTATCTTTTCATGACCAATACTTATGGAAAACTAAATGTGTAGAGAAGTATGTCTATAGTATAATTTGCATTATTATTACATTATTACTACATTATTATTATTTTTCTAGTCCAAATAATCAACTCCTATATTTATTTGTAGTCTTCCCTCTTCTATAATAAAAACTGTTGAAGAGCACTGTGATGGAAATTGGCTTAGTGAACTAAAAAATTATAATGTGTTGGACAAAAAAGTCAAAGCCCAATTAATGTCTATGTCCCCAAAGTTTTATTGGTAAGTTAGCAATTATCATTTTTTTAAGTTTTACATATTATACATATAGGTATTGAACTAGAATCCAAAACAGCAATTAATGTAACATTTCAAAATATATTTATTTTTTGCCTTTAATTGCATTCCTCAATTGTAGGAGAATGAATCCTCTCACACTAGATGATGTAAAAGACTTTTTTACTATTGCCACAAAGGATCAATTGAGTTACTTTTATACCATATACATGCTCCAAAATATAATATGGAAAGGAATAAGAAACCTTGAAAAATACATTTCTGAGAAGTGAGTTCTTTTCATTCTTTGCTTAATACAGCTTCTTTAAAATAGTTTATATGGAAATAAACTCCAAATATTCTTAATTTACAGACCTTATACATTAACAGATATACATTATGCAAAAGTTGTTCTTCGATATTTGTTTCATACATATCTTACTATAAAATGGGTTAAGTTACAAATGAAACAAGAGCTTACTCCTGAAGTTGTCATCAACTTTTTTGTTCAGTGGATTGATCCAGCAAATTTTTATATGGATGAGAGTGTAAATCAAGCAGTAAGTTTTATTCTTTCTCTTAATTTATGTGAGCTTATCACTTCAACACTTTCAATGAGTTAAAAGGCATGTAAACTACTCAGTTTCCATTTTTTTTATTGTACAGTCCACATACAGTAGTTTAAGTCAAAAGTATCTCATGTAGTTGAATAAAGTTACACTTTTGAATTGTCATGTATATGTGGTGATGTAAAAAAAATTACCACTATAACAATATTGTGCACACATTTATGCTATACCTAAACAGAAACAAACATTCTAGGTGCACATTCAATGCTTGAAAAGGACATTTTTTATATTTTTTATAGTGAGACATTAGAAAATTACAACACAGAATGGTGTCAATATCCCACAGAAAATTGTTGATTGATTAGGCAACCATATATATGATGATAAAGAAAAAAAACTTTTTAAACATATAAATGTATTGAAATCATACCTGTTTACACATAGCTGCGAAGAGGTGCGGCCAAAAAGAAATGAACAATTTGTTTTCCCAAAATCAATTAAAAATACTAGCGGCCAAATTTTGATAGGCAACTAGATAAATATATATTTTCCTAATTATAAATATACATAAAAATTTGTACTATAACCAAACAAAAACAAAACACCCTTTTTGTAGATCATTTCTTAACCATGCTATCTGAATTTATTTGGTATTTCATGTTTATGGACATAATTAATCAAGATTAATGATTAAAAAGGAATGCCTTTGGTTTTTTGATAAGATAGATTTCTTTATTTCATTAAATTGTTATATAATTTTATCTAATGAATAGTTTAAAAGATTAAAAAATATTACAGCTCAATGAAATTGTTGAAAATGTGAAAGATGTTATACACCAAGCACATGCTAAGAAAGCACCACCTCTGGGAACAAAAAAGGTGACAGATCGAGAGGTGCTTATAGCCCTGTCCCAAGTCTTATATGGTCAAAGACATGTTGCTATAACACCGGCAGCCGACCTTGATACCTTAAACATTGTAAAGGTAAATATTTTTATAGATGTTATCTTTTTAACCCAAATAATGAGTATGATAATGTCACGATATTATATTTTAGAATATTTTTGTTTCGTCCTTAGTAACAATGACTTTTTGCTACAGGTACTAAAAAACAAATGCGGAAATGCTATTGTGATGGCAGCCATATACCAGGCTGTGGCGAGAAAATGTGGAGTAAAACTTCAATTAATCGCATTTCCAAATCACCTCTTCTTAGAATGGCTGGACGAATCAGACCCTCGCAATATCCAATTGTTCACTATTTCCTTAGAAACTGGCGAACTGCAGCCAAAACGACGATGCCCCTTCTCAATGAACAATCAACGTTCAAATTATGCATACTGCCCCGATTCTTTGTTACAATATGTATATTCATCTTATTTAATAACAATGGGAGCTATACGTAATTGGTAAGAACCTGTCTCATTATTTAACGCATTATTATACGTCTAGTGAAAGTATGTAATATTAATTAATTAATTTTGATTTAGGAACACCCAAAATGCATTACATTTATTAAACTTTTTGGGCACCAGTCAAAATCATCAGAACCCATATAAGAATTTTTTCCCCTATCTAATTGAACATCAGGACTTATGTGCTTCGGATATAAAATTAAATATAAAATATGTAAGTACACTTAACATATGCAAGGCAAGGCTATATATATAATTTATTTAAATCATATTGTTGTTATTCCATCTTTTTGAATTTTAAATCTACACCTTTTACCTACCCTTCCTTTCTATTGTATCATTAATGTTTTATATTATGGTTGCCTGGAAGAAATCACTTCTAGTGATAAGGCCGCCAATTACACATAAATTTAATGTATTTGTCTAGTTTTTAAGTTTCCTTGGTGTAATAAAGGGTAAAATAAATAAAAAATTATTAAATATATAAAATTAATCATTTGTTTATTTCATTATTAGTTTGTATTTTCCTGTTCCTTATATAATTTTAGTACATATCTTTTTTTTTGTTTGCAGTTGCATAACTTCTATCGCCAATTAATTGTAGCCTTATCCACATTGAATAAACCAACCGAATCAACAAACCATAATGTAAGTAAATGACTATCAAATTATTTTGGGTAATAAATGAATTGCTAACTAGTTTTTACTTTTTCCAGTTTACTCTTAAAAAACACGATAACAATGTAGTGTACGCGGTTGGAATGATATGTTACCACAAGAAATATGATTATATATGTATTATTCGTGGATGGGATTTGAATGGGGATCATGTACATATCCCTGTTGATGATTTATACTTTGGTCGAAAACAACCCTTCTATCGTGTGACTGCGGCGGATCAATCAGAACGATATGTCGCCCAAGGTAAGTTTTAAAATCTTGCTGCTTGATAGTTTTATATTAATTATCCCCTGACGCAAAAACGACAGGGTTTTATAAGTTTGACATGTATATGTGTGTACCAATGTATGTATCTGTCTGCCTGAGGCAACGGTTTTTTTTAATATATCCATCGAGAGTTTTCTTAGCTAAGGTCATCAAAGTCATCAGGTCGTTTGTGAGGTTTGATAGGAATGTTAAACGCTCAGTTTTGCTTGCACTTTTTTGGTCGGGGGTTTATAGATTTTGTAGAATAGGCTTGTTTGTATCTATTTCTAATATGTATATATTGAGACTGATTGTATACTTGTAAACATATTATGGAGTTTTAAATTGTTTATTTCAGAAAATCTTATTGAACTGACACACCCCAGTCGCCTCTACCATCTAGAAGATCAAATATCGAATGAATTTAGTCACTTTGATGGATTTGCGTATGTATTAAATGAAGAAAAAAAACTGGAGTATCCCGACGAAGCACCCATTATTGAAATGTATCGGAGTCGGTCGCTTATGAGGGGTTAAACTTAATCATTACCAAGATGAGAGACAGAATTAGGTATGTTAATGTTAAACATTGTAAATATTTTTGAAATAATATAATGGAGCGTCCATAAATTACGTAAGGTGTTATTTTATAATCCCTCCCTTCTCCGCTGGTGAGATCTCGTATCTATCCCCCTTCGCCAACCTCTCTCACGTAAAATTTTTCAAAATGGTGGTGTTGGGAGTAAAAAGAAAAGAACGAATTAGTGAGTGATCTTAATCGTATGTATCGATTACGCTTAAAATTAAATGTTAAGCATGTACAATCTGGATTAAATGGACCAAAACAGTATTACGTTTTTTATAGTTTCAATCAAAAAAATTAAGTGATATTTACAGAGACTCCCTTTTCTCTAAAGTAAGATTCGATGGGATTTGACTCTACTTCCTCCTTAAACACCTCACATAATTTATGGACGCCCCCTTAAAATAATGGATCAATTATCTTATTTGTTTAAATCGTACCAGGTTACCGATTATTTTAAATTTTAAACTTATATTTCTATAAACCTATGTTTAGGTTATAGGATTAAGATAGGATTGAGAATTGATGAAAATCAAACTACAAGTTTCGATGCCTATTAAGGCATAGTTATAATATGAGTATTAGATTAGAATTATAGGTAATAGGTACATGTATATTAATTATTAATTCCGGAGTCAGAATGACGCATCTCGCTTGCTGAAGGATTTTAACCGGAAGTTATTCGTTATTAAAATATTATTTATTTGAATAAAATGTTAATCGAAAACAATATGGTTTACCATTTATTTAATCATCATCCTACTAGCTTTAGCCAGCTACTTCGTCCCCGTCGGTTTCTGGTGTTAATATTGCACAATACAGATTATAAGTCCATTAAATCAAAGAGTAATCGTAATCACTATATTACGCATTATACTCTAAACAAATATTACCCATGAGAAAATATTATTTGGCATCATAATATCGTAAGCAGGGACTTGAGTAGGTATCCCAGTCTATAGATTTCGCTTATAATAGTGATTAGACTTATCACAATTAAAATGAAATACATATTTCTACTGTGGAATGGTTTATTGATAAAAATACATTAAAAGATCTAAACAGGAATACGAAAATATTGCAAATTATTTCCTTAGAAATATGAATTCAATTATTATTGCATACAACTTCGTAAATGTATGCATAATACTAAATAAATAGTTTATTGATGTTTATATTTTGTGCTAAAAATGTGCTATAATAAATGATAAACATTTGAAATTGCTAAAACATTTCAACACAACTTTAACATCAAACAAATTTGCTTACATAATGTTTTCCTTAGATTATTAACAATACAATTTTTAATACTGGTATACATTTCAATTAAAATAAATACTTTAATAATTTCATAATAATATATCACTTCTGTATTGTGTATTTTATACACTTACAATAAGTGAGGTAGATATAAGTAGGTATGTACTAGGTACACTGCTTTAACACACAAGTTTCAAGTTTGCGACACTTTTTTTTTTTAACTTTTTCGCAAGACAAAAATATTTATTACTATGATAACACTATATCACACTGTTTACCTAGTAATCATTATGTATTAAATACATATAACAAAAAACATATAATATGAAAAAAATAACTTGTCATAAAATTGGCTAGAAATTGTTCTATTTTCTTGTATTTATAACTTAGCAGATCTTTGTTCAAATCTTTGCGGTACTTGTTCTTTATCTAAATGTTTCATATAAGCTAAGAAACATGTCCATATAAGACTACAGACACTTATAAAAGGAACCCTGTTTGCTGGAGGAATCAGCCAAAAATTCGTAACAGCCACCACTGGCCACACGGAAGCTCCCACCTTAAATTTAAGCAAGCATAATATATTTTTTCACTTCAGTTTAGTTTTTTTTTTTAAATTAAAGTAATATTTTAAGGAGAACATGACAAGAGAGGGCATTGTAGACATGAAACGTAAATTTGCTAGAGATCATGTAGTTCACAGAACTTGCCTGATTGAAATATAATATTCTGAATAATGACAAGGGGATTGATGTGATAAATAATGTTACCTTATATGTCGGCCAAAACTTTGCTTTCACTTCTTCTATTGCTTCATCAAAACTCTTGAATTCTAATAAGCTCATTCCAAAATAAAAACTACACATTGCAAATGGTGTATATGTTACTGTTTCACAACAAGTCTGAAAAGTAAAATTCTATAATAGAATCTTAGGACTAATTTAATACAACCAAATGAATTCTCTCAGAACATTTCTAAATCACATAAAGATAAGAGAACAACTTTTTGTTATAATGTTAATACAATAACTTCAATATCATACCAACCTTAATAAGAGCAGACCTGAAAGTATTAGCTGGCCATATAATACTAGCTATTGTATACCAGCTATACAGTGTTGGTGCCACATAGCAGGAGCCATATAAGCCGAAACGTGCACATCGCCACCAATCATAAGAGTTTTCCTCTAAATATAGTATTCAATTATTTAAAATTTGAATATAAAAAATATTCGAAATAATGTCTTATAAAATCAAAGCTTACCAAAACTTCTTCCTTCAAATGTCTGCTGAATAAAACTTGATATAGGCCAAATTACTCCATAAGATGCCATTCCTCTTACTAAAGGATGCTTAAGGTGATTCGCAAATTTACTTAAATAGCCCATTCTATTACAAAAATATAAATAGATGTGATGGTATTGAGATTTGAGGGTTAATTCTTGCCTGTAACTTTACCACGAACATATCTGTATTGTGTTATAAAAATAATATAATTAATTATACATGCTACATTTTCCTTCTGGACCGATCTAAAACAAATATTATAAATAACAATCATGATAAATAAATATTATAACTTTTACTGACATGAGTGGGCGCGTGATGAGAAAAGTGGCGCGCGACGCCTGTTGTTCCTGTTAATAACAAATCAACCTCGGTTCTTTTAATATTTACACTGCTAGAGTGTCATCTACTGAATCGCTTTACCTTACAGCCATAGAAATTTTAATGACAAACACCTCTGATGAAGTGCGAGCCCGCTCGTAATTCGCTCGGGTAATACTACTGAATAGTGACTATTTGTACTGTATTGTATCTATTTCCGTCAAGGATAGGTATGGCGCATTTAATAATTCATTTGAAGTAATGCCAAAGCCCAAGCTGCTATTTTCATAGTTATTTCAAAAGTTTATTACTTTTTTTAATTAAAATATATTTGAATATAAATTCTTTAAGTTAGATAACAGAATCACGTAAAGTACTTTTTCGTATAGCATATTTATAGAGAATATAAAATTAATAAATACTTAATAGTTTTAAAGTTTTCTAATTATTGTTTTTATAACTTTTGACTGTTGACACTTGACATTTAATTTTTTTTATTCCCTATGAATATAAAATTGAGTGAAGGTGATAGTAAACAGCTGTTAAACTTTTAAAATAATATACCTAAGAATCCAGATAATTTGGTAAAGTGTAATATTATTTATATTTGATAATTTGTTTGAAGACTTTCATGCTATAGTTTTTACAGATAGTTTATAGCGGTAACGGTGCAAATATGCATACATATTACTAGTTTTTCAATAACAGCGCATAGTGCGACATTTCGATCAATGTCAAGTTAAATAAAAATATATTTAATTTTTACAATTGGCACGGCATATGTAATTACATGCATTCAGCGAAAGTAATATTTGGTACTTTTGAGAGTTCTCGATATATGAATGATGAAAGATGAAGTTCAAAGATTCAATGTTAAGCATTATTCTGCATAATGCGGAATAATCCTATACTGTATGCAGACTGTCAAATTATTGTAGAATTATCAGGTAATTCTTTTGCCAAAACTGAAAAAAAAAGATAATTGTCAAATAATAATTGTCATTTGTCATAATTCTTAAATCTTATTTCAATTCTATTTAGAAAATCTGCAAAGGTGTTTAAATTTAAGCAAGCGACTTAAAATTGCATTGAGAGCTTAACTGTTAAGATAGACCAAAAAATTAATAATATGTCACCATAAACTATACTAAAAATTGTATAAGTATAAGTAATTTAATTCATCTCAAAGTAATAGAACAAGTGAAATGTCCAGCAATTACTTATTATTTTCAATAAACAATGAAGGTAAAGTGTATGCTCTCTCAACGAATGGGTCGTGTTGGAGAGAATTTATGTATTTAGGACTAGAGTTTAAAACCCTATCAGCCGTTCCGCACTTCCTTTGGGCAGTGGGAGGTGATCGCCAAATTTATTTACATGTTCACGGCTTAGAAATTCCTATTAGGGTTAAAGAAGAATCATATGAGAACGAGAGATGGTTACCCTTAGAAGGATTTAGTGGAAGATTATTACCTACAGATCGCTATCACTTTTCATCACAAGATGGTACAAAAGATAAATCCATTGACTGCATTAGACTACCATCTATGGCTTGGCAGTGGGAAGGAGATTGGCAGCTAGAGCTAACTTTAGATGGTCAACCATTAGATCATGATGGATGGAGTTATGCTGTTGACTTTCCTGCACAGTTTGGGCCTGTAAAGCAATGGAAATCATGTGTCAGGAGAAGAAAATGGATAAGATATCGTAAATTTAGTGCCATGAACTCTTGGTGTGCTATAGCACCACTTCATAAAGATCCAACACAAGAACCATTCATTGATGTGAGCATAGGTGGCAACCAAATACCATACTCCACTCCTGGAACACTTTCTGTCTGGGCTATCACAGCACAAGGCAGAGTAATGTATAGGGCTGGAGTAAGTACTACATCACCAGAAGGATTAAAATGGATAAATGTTAGCATTCCTCCAAATTGTGATATTAAGCAAATTTCAGTTGGCCCTACAGGTTTAGTTTGGGCGTTGCTATGGTCTGGTAGGGCTATTATTCGAAAGGGTGTTACCAAAGATTTGCCAACTGGAGAAGGATGGCTAGAAGTAAAATCTCCTAATGAAGTGAAATTGACAGTTGTATCTGTTGGGCAAAATGTTGTCTGGGCTGTAAGTTCAGATACACGAGTTTGGTTTAGAAAAGGTATTGATGGTATTGCTGCAGGGACTTCAGAATCAGCTGCAATGGGTAGTGGATGGTTAGAGATTAATGGAAATATGGTTCACATTTCAGTTGGAATTAATGATCAGGTATTTGCTATAGGAGGATCAAACAAGAATATCTATTGGCGTAGTGGAATAACACCAGCAGAACTCACAGGAAAGAGATGGAGAATGGTTCAAGCTAATATGCAACTGAGTCGTACATCAAGCACAGCTAGTATCATATCATCCGCATCTAATCAAAAGCATCAAAGCTTAATTATGCTCAATGAAAATACAACAGAATTAAAATCTAATATAAATTTACGAAATTCATGGGAAGAATCTCACTCTGCTCCGATTGAAAATACTCTGCCACTTAAACCTTCAAAAGAATTAAAACCTAAGACAAGCATAAATGTAGAAAGTATAGACCTAAGTGGCAAAAGCTATGAAACTACTTTAAAGAATCCTCGAGCTTGGAGTCCAGTTCGCAGCGTAGGATCTGTGGTTGGAATGGAGGCACAACCCGATAGTGATAGTAGTGTTTTTGATCATGATTCTGGAATGTATTTTGATGAAGAAGTCAGTCAAACAGCTTGGGGCACATGTGATACAGCATGGAGTTTTGTAGAAGCTGGAGCATGTTCAGTGGATGCCATACAACCTCCTCATTGGTTTACAGATTCTCAAAATGTACATAATACAGACATTGTGGCTAAATGGAGATTGCAGATACTAGAGGATTTGAAATCAAGAAATACCATCAATATTGATCTCACACAATTTGGAATTGCAATTGAAGAAAAGGGTTGGACACGTAGTTGTGAAGCAAGATTAGTTAATAGTAATAATACAAGTGAAGATTGCATTATCTCACTATATTGGCATTCATCAGAAAATACAGGAACCCTGTCTGTTTTCCAACCTGATGGAACAATTAAGTTTATATTTAATTTGGGAGAAGTTACAAGCATCACAACATCATCTGAACCAGGTAGCCCACGAATCTCAATAACAATACCATCACAAAATACACAAATATTAAAAATACAGTTTATATCTGAAATGGAACAAGAAGATTGGCTTAATGTATTGGTAGATATCACATCTCAATTACATGGTTTATCTGGACGACCATCAATTAGTTCTGTATGGGTGGTTACTAATTCTGGGGATGTATTAAATTGGGATCCAACACGAGCACAATTAATGGCCGAAAACAATGACAGTTATAAAAAACAATTTCAGTTATTTGGAAAAGATATACAAAGAGGATTTGAAACCACTTTACACAACAATTTTCCTCCTGGAAGTACAGTTAAACTGTCTGGTTGTTTATTTGATGACATTGATCGTTTTCACATAAATTTACAAGGTCCTGAAATACTAAAGCAACGACATAAAATTGAAAGTGAAGTAACGGAAATTCCGTTTCATTTTAATATGAGATTTGATGAGAATGTGGTTGTGTGTAATACAAAGAAATCTGGACAATGGGGAGTTGAAGAACGGTATCAGCTGCCATTAAAACCGGGTCAAGAGTTTACAATAAAGATAATGTGTGATGAGGCTGGTTTTACTGTTACAGTAAATGATGAAAACTTTTGCTCATTCAAGCATAGATTAAGCCCAGAAAATATAACATCTGTTGTAGTATTAGGGCCATTAAAATTATACACAATAGAGTATTGTTCTACAAGTGTTATAATCGGGCCAGATGAGATGTTTTGGCTATTAATGGGAGGTTATTTGAGAAAAGTTGAGTGTTGTTCAAATACAGTTGTCTGGGGCTTATCACATGATCATAGAGCTTGGGTTTACACAGGTGGTTGGGGTGGTGGTGTGTTAAAAGGTATAATTACAAATACCAATACATTGTGTTAATTTGTAATATTGTTCATCACTAATTCAAATTCGTGTTCATAGGTCTTGGAAGTAATGATGGTATACACTCAATGACAGACACCCAAACATATTGTGTTTATGAAAATCAGCGATGGAACCCTCTAACTGGCTATACATCTACTGGTCTTCCAACAGATCGTTACATGTGGAGTGATATAACAGGCAAGCATAAACGAACCCGTGAGCACACTAAATTACTGAGCAGACATTGGCACTGGGTAATTAATTAATTTGCTAAAACCTTTTATCAAATTATTTATCACTGTGATAATGCTCTCATAAAAGTTTTATAAAAAATTATTCTAAACATTCAATTTGTTGTCGTTAGATTTCAGAGTGGATGATCGATTATAATACTCCCGGTGGGGTAGACAATGACGGGTGGCAATATGCAACCGATTTTCCTGCGCCATACCATGGGAAGAAAATATTTACGGATTGCGTCAGACGTCGCCGCTGGTACCGAAAGGCTCAAATTCACACAGAAGGCCCGTGGGTTCGCGCAGGATCCACTCCATTGCTTGACATTTCTTTATGGGTTAGCATGATCCTATTATAATAATCGATCGTAATGAAAAAACAAGACTAAATGTTCACTATTTACATTAAAACTTGACATTATTAATAATTTAAATGGCCCTTGAAATTGAATCGTGAGAGATTATACATATTTTATTTTTTCTGTTTTAAACAGGCATCTGGTAAAGAAGTATCCGTCTGGGCTGTCACATTAGGTGGTGATGCTATTTATAGGACCGGGGTTACTGCGGCGACACCAGCTGTAAGATACATATAACTTTCACTTCTGTCTTAATTTACTATTACGTCTCTCATAATGATTTTTTTTACAGGGAATTCATTGGGAACACGTAAATAGTCCCCAATCTCTTGTTGCGATTAGTACATGCAACAATATAGTTTGGGTAGTCGGTAGGAAAGGGGAACTATATTTTAGAGATGGTATTACTAAAGAAAATCCTACAGGATCTAATTGGAGGCTAATTGAGGCACCTAAATGCAATTTTCCATACGGCTACAAGACAGGCACAGGCGCAAAGCTCGTTTCTTTAACCATGTCGTCTGCATGGGTACTTCTGGCCAATGGAGTACTTGCTGTTAGAACTGATATTTCCCCATTGCAACAAGCGGGTGTCCACTGGAAATATCTAACAGGTACTGCTTATCTAGTATCTGGATTCTGTACTGTCTCATTACGTGAAGCTCATTTTCTCTTTAAAATTACTATAGTTTCTCTGAGAAATAATTTAAATTAAAAATTTACGTAAACTTGTTTCCAGATTGTGATATAACATACAAGCACATATCATGTATGGGTCAAGAAGTATGGGCTGTAAGGTCAGACGGTACTCTTCATAGAAGACTCGGTGTCACTGCTGACAATATAGCTGGCATTGCTTGGCAACAAATATTAAACATTCCTTTAGTTTATGTATCCGTTCGAGGCTGATTTTATTTTTTGAATTTGTGTTCCTTGCTCATATTGATATTTAAAAAAACTATTCCAAATACTAGCTTTTTAAGAAATATTTACTTATTATTTTGCGGTATTGTCGCACAAGCAATTACATGTTGAGAAATTATTATTTTGTAAGAGGAATATATTTTAATCAACTTTATTTAGTATTTACGAAGGTATTTTAAATGACAGCGACCGTGATGAGTATTATTTACGTGCATTATTGCTCATAACATTGTAAAGTAGAAGAGTGCTATAATACTATCTCTTTTAACATTCTCGTTAGCCAATTTTTGCTTCCTATGATCTGCTTAGTTTGGGTCTAGAAAACATTTATGACAATAAAATACCCAGTGCACAAGTTATTATTAGTTCATATTTTTTTAACATTAACATACACAAGTAAAAGCTTAAAGGAAAATATTTAATGTATATTTATGTGTTTGTAACACGGTCACGTATTTATTTAAAAGACTATAATTTTATTAAGACTGTAATGACTTGAAGTAGGTGTTTGATGTATTAAAATGAATTTCTTAATTCCATTTCTGAAACATTAACATGTAATATTTAAGGTTCATATCTAGTCATTTATATTTTAGGACATATTTTGTGTATTCTTAATTAAGTGAAATATTGCAATCAAGTCGCTAGGTAGCTTGATGAATTTTAGGGCAGCGCTAGTAAAATACTTAAATGAAATATATTATATATGTACGTACAAGCAAAGGTCGTTGTTTTTTTATTACTACAAATCCTCAATCATATCAACAGCAAATATCATAAATTAAGATTTTTATAAGATAAAAATTCTGCAAAAATAAATCCCACTAATGTCCGGACTTGACTATTTTGAACAAACGCACTCAAACTTTAATTCGAATTCGAAAAGTTATAGCTAATTATCCACAATATTCTTGATTAGATAAAATCAGCTTTAAGTTGATAAACAGAATCAATCTGTTCCACCTAACCAACTTTATTTGTTAAAATATACCCAAATAGAGTTTTCGAATAGAAACTTCTTGAAGTGCCCATTGTAAAAACACTATGTTCATGTCTATTACAACCCTTATGCCCTCTGTCCTTTGTAGGTGCCTTTGCCACGTCACAGTTATCAATACTTAATTTATAAAGCAGAAGAGTTTGTTAGAACACGTTAATTTCAGAAACTACTGTTCAAATAAAAAAAATATGTTTCTGTTGGATTGCCTATTTATCTAGGAAGACTAGACTATATAATATTACGCTCATCGAAGCGAAGCATCGGCGTTGCAAAAATTGTGAAAAATTATTCATATTTGTGTCCTTTTGCGCTGTGCTGCGTAAACGTAACAAAATACCGAAAAATTGAGAGAATTATTCCTCACTAGCTGTTGCCTGCGACTTCGTCCGCGTTTCCGTCGTTTATCGCAAAAATGCCCATTTGCCGGGCGCACTGCACGCTTGGCGCCTAGCTAGGATGCTCGCAAAATTTCGAGACTGTTCATTTTACGAAGTCTAAAAACGAAAATTATGTAAATACATTCTTATTAAAAGTGAATTTAAGCTTTTTTTATAATCCTTATAGCATAATTGAGAAACCACTCGCGATGGCTTATTATTTACGTAGTACCTGGTTGACCCAGCTCTGCTCCGTAGTTAGAAATAGTATTGATCACCATACTCTATTACCATCTCTTTAACTACACCATACTTTATATCAAAAAATGTAAAATCATAATCAAAATGGGAATCAAATGAAAAAGCACGGCTTGTGTCGCCTACTCATATTAGGTATTCCTCGTACTAAGTACTTAAAACTAAATAAGTTCTTATAATCCATATTTAATATTATAAATAGAAAAGTGTGTCTTTCTTTCACGGCAAAACGGCTGGACCGATTTAGTTGAAATTTTGTATGTAAACACAATATGATACCATGGATTTTAATTTTTTATCCATATGTTTTATATGTACATATATGTTTTTACATAGGATGCTTTTTATCCCGGTATTGCCCCGGGAACGGGAACCTATATTCTAATAAAGAATTAATTCTATGAAAAAAATAGAGGTCATTAGAGTTGGGATTTGAACATTAAACGTTGAATGATAAAAAATCTTATTTCAGTAACAAAAATCAAAATAAAAAATGTAATCATATATTCTAAAATGAAATATATAAAAATAGAAGAGAAAAAAGAACCTATATGGAGTTGGGATTTGACCCGCGAACCAATATATCGATTTCATACTTCATAGTCTAACGCATCAACCACTGGTCTATTGACGCATACATACCGGTAACGAATTTATTGTAGTGTAACTGTCGCAGGCGGATTGATTAATCCGCTGTAATAGTACATTACGGCTAGCCGTTTTACAAAACAGGGCCGTTTTGCAAAACGGCGGTTGCATTTTTGGCATCAGTATCGAACCCTAATCACCCCCCGATAGTTATTTTGGAAATATATCTAATTGACCTCTACAGATTTATTATAAGTATAGATTAAAAGATCTAAAAAACAGTCTGCAACAGTATCTGGCTATAAAATTTGTACCTACAAGAAATTAAGTTAAAAATCATTTATATTGAAATTCTTTAACATAATATTATGTGAGAAACTTCTTTGCTCTTAAACATACAAAATAGAAACCAACTGGACGAAGTCGCGAGCAACAGATAGTTTAAATTTATTTCTTATTTCACTTCAGCAATAAGCCAAGGTGTAGCCAATTATGACCAAATAATGGCCTTTAATATTTTCTTGGACTAATTTAATAAAAAAATAAACGTTAAACTTATAAATATTTTGCATCAATTTAATTGGTATTTTTTTTTAAGTTTACATAAAAAATAAAATAACAATTTTGGTCAAGTTTTATTGCGTACTGAAGTCCAAAGTTACCAAACATCAAGAAGTAATTTACAATATGTAGTCTAATTCATATCGAATATAATGATTATTAGGGTCATTTTGAATACGTGGGTATCCTGCTACGAGGGCATCTTGACCCCCAATATACAGAGTGTTGTAAATCTTCCAGTATACATCCCGAACTTTTCTTGCTGGGTGGAACAAGCCCTGAAAATATAAGAATATATGTGTAGTCCAATTTCAGCCATAGCTATATCCAATCCCTTATAGTCCAATAAAATAGAGCTTTAGATCCAAATTTCAGATAAAAGCTTGAATTTTTGATATAATGTACTTTGAAAGAAATCCATATTCCATCCATGAGAACTTGCGATTTAAAATAAATAATTTAAAAAAAGTATTATTTCCCCAAAATTATTATTTTTTTTTAATTTTGGGGAAATAATACTAGAAAAAAATACCTTATATGAAAGTTGTAGAACATAAAATTTTATATCAAAATGATGTACATCATTATTTGGCTAAAACCAACCTTAACCGAGATATGATGTCTAGAAGTTAACGGATGATAATGACAACTTTAACACATCATACACAAGGTAACGGTACCTAATTACGAGGGTTTCTAAAAATGGCACCTAATTCCGATGTATTTAGGTTAATGTTTTTTTTAAAGCAATTGACGAGTTATTTTTGCTTGCAAAATACATTAATAAATTAATAATTTATCTGTTCATATTTTTATGAACAGATAAGTACTTTAGTGTGTACGTTGTAAAATAATACGCCAGTTTGCTTCTAGCAGCTGACTCGAACCGAATCTTCATTCATTTTGGACCTGACGCACGTGAGTACGACGTTTTCATTAATAGTGTTTTACTTGATAGTCTATACTGAGTGAGTTTTTATGGGTTGAAATATTGAAAGGGTAATATTTTTATCACTTAACATATGTGTAGTTTCTTAACAAATTGACGAGGAAATTAGTGTTTAAAATACTACGACATTAGGTGCCAAATATTTTAGATGGTTCCTGAATATTTTTAATACCATAGGTATGCCAGGGTCACACACCCTGAAATGCAATTTTAAAGAAATTTTCTTTTTATTTTATTTTACTTTGATAGTAATTTTGTGATAACGCTTAATATTTTAGTTCTAATTACTCAAATGATTCATAAACATAAAAATTTATTTCCGAGGTACACTGTTGCGTCGCATTTTCAAATTATAACAAAAGTATATAAGGTCAAAAATTTACATTTAAAATAATAATTCTTTGTATAAAAAAATGAGTACAGAATATAATGGTATTAGTGTGTTCTATGTAATTCTGACTGTTTTTTATTTTTTTGTCAAAGAGATCGCAATTATACATTCATTTATTTCGACGATATTAAAAAATCTTTTACTTTTTATTACTCGGAATTAGTAAACTTGATTATGTATCATTAAACGTTATTCCGACGTATTTACATCAGAATTAGGTTATATGAATACCTAATTTCGCGGTACGGACACATGTTATATAAAGGCAGTTCATTTTATTACACAGAGTCTGACATAGTTTCAGTTACTGAAAGAATATAATTATATGCCTCTTAAATTTACTTTTATAATCCGATATATCTAATAGAATTTAAATTTTAAGTATGCTATACAAACACTTTGGCTATTTAAAGCTATAGGATATAAATAAATTCATGGGGACGAAGTCACGGGCACAGCTAGTGCCATAGCACTAGCTGTGCCCGAGCAATATTATTACGTTTAATAGGTAATTTTTATGTTATTTTTGTGATAATAATAAAAGTACTTTTATTCAAGCTTTTATCTGAAATTTCGATTTAAAGCTCTATTTTATTGGACTATTACACTACAATTTAAACAGCCAGCATAATTACTACTACGCACCCGATCTTATTTAAAATATTACATTACTAAAACATATTGTAGTAGCAGAAATTTGTGAGGATATTCAGATGATGCAAGAGTTGATGCTAGAGAGCAAATACTCTCTCGCGCTTAAACTATCAAACAAGACAACTAGTAGAATAAACCTCAGACTAACACAAAGGATACTTATCCCAGTATCACGAGAATGAAACAAGTAACAATACAGGTAAATCAAATTAATATGAACCTGTAAAGCATATTGCAGAATTTTAATGGGTCCCAGGGCGACACGCATTCCTTCCACGGCGTCCATAAACGCCTGAACGAGATGCGGCGAGGTCTCGAAGATGTTGGGCCACACGTGGTTCAGCAGGTGCACCAGCGCGTCCTCGCAGCCGAAACCGTACACCCCCAGAGCCATGTGCTTTATTGCAGCACATGCAGTTTGGCGATGAACAAGATCTCTGAAATAAAAAAAATGTTTTATGAAGATTTTTAACTATATATTAAGGAGTAAATATTTAATATAAACATTTAAGAAAGGGTATAGAAGAGCCAGTAGATTTTTTTTTACTTTTTTCAAGTTTCGATTACATTTTTTATACACGAAAAACACTACCTGTCCATAAGTGCATCTTCCAGCAGTGGGCAGACAGCGTAGATGTAATCTTTTCCCATTTCTCCTATATATTCAAATAAGAAAGACAAGGACTTGAGTACACCATTTTGAACATTTAATTCTGGTACTCTGTATTCATTCATTAATGCTGGCAACACTGTGAATGGCGAACATGTTTCCGCGACGATAGCAATGGCTACTGTTGTGCACACCCTGAAATATGAATAAACTATTAAATTAATTTGTAAATAAAACGAGGAACTTTTAGTTATTATAAGCTTTGTCATTCAAGGATTATGCATAATAAAAACATGTTATTCCTATTTTAGTTTTAAGATAATATAATTACCTGTTTTGACGTTCTTGTACTTTCAAGTTATTCAACAATGTGGCCAACACATCATGGGGGCCGATAGCCTTAGCAATGTAACCGAACGTGTTCACCGTCGCTCGCCTGATAGCCTTTTTGTGCGCTTTCAATAACTCTAAAAGCTCGAAACATATTCTCATCCATTCTCGAGCGGATACAAATTCTGGGCCTCGGTCAGCAATACGACCGACTAGATCTATACAGTTTTCTTGTACTTTTTCATGTCTGTAATAATTATAATATATAAAAATAAATGAAACCGAAAATAAACTTAACAGCATTCATCAGCTTTGTAATATAGGTATAATATAATTAACATACTAGTTGCATTACCTGTTCTTTAATATAGGCGTTAGTCTGGGCAAAAGATCTTTAATAGGCGGCGTCATTTTTGTCATACCAATCACATTAACAATGGCTTTTAAGGCACCAAGAATGGAACCTAATACTTCTGGGTACTCTTCACCAAGATATTCATAGAGGACAACACCTAAGTGACCCATCAATTTTTCCTGATAAATAATGAAATAGAATAAAGTTATTAATAAATTATTAAAGAAAAGATACTATATTCATAAACTTTTATTAATAATAATACTTACTTCTTGGCAAGTTTTCATCACAACTGCAATTCTCGAAATCAGATCTGCTGCCTGTTGGCGTACTTTTGCTGATTTATTGTTCATGCGCCATAAAATAATACCACATATTTGCGGCAAATATGGCTTTACCCGTTTACCCAGTTGGTTTACAATTGTACCGAAACCATTCAACATAACCACATCCTGAAATGTATAAAGTTAATATAGTTATTGATCTATATTACTCTAAGACTTATATACTATTACTGTCAGATTTACCTCTGTTGTCTGTTCTTGAAAAGCGTACAGAATACCGTCAATAAGAGCCTCTTCGAGTTTAGAATCAATATCTGCCGCGCCCAAGTTAGCCAAAATCTTTTCTATGGATTCCATTACCATCTTTCTGTATTGTTCATTATCATCTTTTAAGTCATCCACAATTCTATTGATAATTTCCGACGCTCCGACCTACCGCAAACACCAAAAAAATATATAAGTTTACTGCTATATGTTAGATGCAAGCTATGTTTTTTATTTATTTTCAAGTTACCTTATTTGCTATTTCGACAGTGGTATCGACAAGCTGTCTATAATTACGACGGTCTAAAGCCATACGATGATTCCAGAAGTGTTTGAAAAAGTGTGGAAGAATTTCGTCCATTATATATTGTGGTTCCACACCATCAGTACCACAACATTGCTTGACAACCTATTACAATATAATAAAATATTTGATATTATTTAAATTTTTCATAAATAAAAAAATAGCAGGTGTAATTCCTATATATCCACTGGTACTAAATTTTGCCCTAAGTTAGAAACTAATAAATAATCACTAAAATATTTAATTAAAAATAAATGAACCCCAACAATTTTCAATTTATTAAAACAATATTTAGGGAAGTACCTTCAATACAATTTTCTTCATTTCTTCATCTGGAGATTGGAACTCACGGATAAGAATAAGCATCACTTCTCTAGTATAATAATTGGCATATTCAGCATCCATAAGAGGTATGAGGTATCCAATGGCCTTTAGGAAAGCAGCAAGACCTTTACCACGGTGGGTTCTTATACCTTTCCATAAGGGTTTGAGGACAGAGTCAAAGGACTCAATACCATATGGTGTTGCAGCTTCTGCCAATGCTGCACTAGCTAAAGCTGTAATCGTCCTAACTTTCTGTTGTTCATCAACTAAGCCTGTAAATAATATTTATAAGGTGAGAACAATATTGTCTTATGAAACATATTGTATACACACATTCATATACTTGCCATGTTCAATAATTTCCACTAGGGACTTCAGGTGAGGTAAAATAGCACAGCCCATTAAAATAGCAATTTGTTGCACAATCTTTATACCAGTATGTCTGGCTTGCCAAGATTTCTTTGATCTACACACAGCCTTTAAGAAGGGTAACAGTGAAGGAATACCTAAAAAATACAAATAATATAACACTTTATTACAATTACCCAATTTAAAAAAGTAATTTCTATATAACAATTTAAAAAGAAAAATTTAAACTAACCCAGGGCAGAAGCAACTACAGCAAAAGCTCTAGCTGTAGTATTCCTCACATACTCATCAATATTGTCAATATCAGGTCTCATAGTAGATATCATAGTGGCAAGGCCAGCAGCCTTAGCTAGATTTGATATAATTTCTCGACCTTCTACTCTGGCGTAGTAATCTTCATCAATCAAGAGAGGTTCAATAACAACCAGAATCTAAACAAATTTAAATAGAATTAAAATCATTATGGTTATATTTGTTTAATTTAATATAAAATATATATAACATTTTAAATGTTCCTACCTTATGTACATATGGCCGCACCAAATCGTCCAATTTGTAAAGAATTCTGTCAATAACTTTAACAAGCAAATGTCTCTCTTGGTCTTCTAGTGTAGGGCTCATAAGTAGTGGTAGAATTTGGTTAAAAAGTGGACCTGCCCCGAAGTCTCGAGCCTTATCTGTTATTTGCCGAAGTGCAGCCTTGCACATCGGCGGAGTTCCGTTCTGTAACATAAATTTTAATGAGTAACTGAAATTTATGAAGAGACTCTAGTTTTGCCCCAAAATTTCTGTTATCTATCAATGTAACATTTGTATATTGAGGTTATAAAACAAGTGCATGCCAAATACTGAAATAAGTTAAGTATAATACATTACTACTTCCGCCTTCACAAAATTTGTAACGATTGTACAGACTGAATAAGCAACCAGCATTCATTATTTTCATTTTGTAGTGTAATAACAGTCGCGCTTACTTTTATCTTAAGCAGAAGCTTCATAATCTTGCGTTCCTTGAGTTCGTCGGGCGAGAGCGTGTCCTCGTCCACGTCAACGAGCAGCTTGTCGAAGTACTGCGCGTCTTCGGGCTTCATGAAGGGCAGCTGCTGCGAGCCCTTGGGCTGCGGGTCGAGCAGGCGCGCCGCGGCCGCCGCGGAGCCCCCCACTTCCTCCGTCTGCATGAAAAAGCCGATTGGGGTACCCGCCAACGGTGTCGGCGTTGCGGTCAGCTTACGAGCCGGCGTCCGTATCGGGACGTAACCTGGGCAACAATTCAATACATTAGTGTACGCCGGGGAAACGATACGCGTCAAAAAAAATTCGTAGTACAGCGACATTATTTAAGCGTAGCGTTTCCGACGGCAATACACTTTTTGACATCATTCATCTGAAAGAAAAATTGCTTATTTAATATTATTGATTTACATTTCGAATTCGAAAGCACATGTATAGTTAATGAACACCATGTCTGTTTCCATGTGATGTTCGAAGTCTTTTACATGTACCCTGAAAATGAATTTTGTAAAATTACTATCTGGTGCAAATAATACTCTAATACTTAAAAAACTCAAACTAACAAGCTACAAACAAATCGATATGCACTTACCGGCCGGTGGGGGTAAAACCTTGTACCCAGGTGGGAACATGGCATCAAGTTCTTCATCTGTATAAGGTCTGTTGCGTTCATCTATTTCTTTTTCCCATCGATATGCTTGCAATTGTTCCGGAGTCATTGCTGCAATGTGGCCCGGAGTCGGCGTAGCCATAGCCATAGCTTTGACTCCAACTGGTGTTGACTGAAAGTTTATAATTATTAGTGTAATCAAGATTATTAAGGTGTGTCACAGCAACAGGAATAAAATATCTATAAATGATTAAAGATGTAAATTACCCCGCCAGGAGTGAAGACTGGTGTGTGCGGTGTTGGTGTGGCGTGTGAGGGCGTAGCGTGTGAAGGCGTGGCGTGCGAGGGCGTGGCGTGTGACGGCGTGGGCGTGGCTGCGGCGGGTGTGGCGCCAGGTGTCTCGTCCCAGCGGGAACGTCGTTTGGAAGCGTTTGATGGAGTCTCTTGGATCGTATCTACTCCAACACCTCTGTCTGTTCTTGGGGTTTCTGCCCATCCACTGCTATGGCCAGGTGTCTCTGTTTTAAAAAATTTTAAACTGATTTATTAAATTATTGTGCTATTATAGTCTATAAAAAGATAATAACTTTGATGCTGTCATTTATATTTCATTATATTTTACATCATTACAATATAATAAAACAAAGTCATTTTCTTCTATCCACCTTTAGCAGTCGTTTATATTATGAAATAAAACAATAAATAGCATATCAACATGTTCAGAGGCTTATCATCTAATAGAAAAGCAATAAAAATCCCAATACAAAATTTCAATAAAATCATTTGTATCAGTTTTAACTTTTAAGGTATGACCGCTACTGGACAACTAATTAGAAAAAACAACAAAAAAGTAAAAAAAAAGCGATATATTTTGTTATGTATAGCTACTATCTAGGTATAGGCTAAAAAATGTGACCACGACCGCTCTGACAAGAGCGAAACTATCGAGAAGAAGAAGAGATTGCACATATTCATTCTGAAGCGTTTAATTAAGAACCCATAATATTTTTAACCATACAGGACAAAGTTTATTTTTCTTCATCAACTTTGCACATTTGAATACGTCTGTCATATACATATGCTCATCGTAATCGCCTGTCAATTTTTTTTTAAGATCTACAATAAATAAACTTCAACCTATTAAATGTTGAAAAATAAATTGTCTGATGACGTGCAGGGTTGGCGCCTGCTAGGTCATGGCTATTGCCTTTAGCATGCTATAAATCATAAGTATACAAATTTCTAGCCTTACAGGACAACCGTTACTCCCAGGGTTCAGTAGCTCTTGGACTATTATGGTGGTGTTGATTCAATAAATTCTATATGTGAGGAGGGATTGACTATCAAACTTAACCTAATGTTTCAAAAGGATGGTTTTAACTGGTATTATGCTTTTCGATTATAAAATACGTGGACCTGCTGAAAACATTCGAAAGAAAAGAAAGAATGGACGAAGAAAACCTCTCCCAGAAAAGATACGCTACATGTTAGTGTTCCAATGAAACAACTCGTTTAAAGGCTCCAATCCTATTAAAAATTAAGTTTTTTAGTCTGATGATCCAAGAAACAACTCGTCAAAACTCAGTAAAAGGATACTTACCTCGATCAGTTTTAGGTGTTTCATCCCACCGGTTTCGTCTTGATGCGTGATGTGCAGGTGTCTCTCGGCCCGGTGTAGCATGGCCTGGGGTAGCATGGCCAGGTGTTGCATCCCACACGCGAGCGGAAGGGGTAGCACCAGGGGTCTCTCCACCACGACCACCTGCTCCTGGTGTCTCCTCCCATGCCCCCCTCTATATTAAACATGATATCTTCAGAAAACCGCATATTATATTAAAGAAATGAAACACTCTTAATTGACTTGTTATAGAAAAATACAATATATATGACCCATTTCATAAATTTAGACAAAATTTATTACTACAAATATTATATTATTAGGTCAATTAATGGCAATCTTATGCATAATATGTGTCTTATACATGTATGTTTAATGCTTTTTATACATGTTTTGTTTATCCAATTCTCATTTAAAACTACTCTAAAAAAATGGGTCATGAACTACCTAATTTTCGGTCTCATATACATACCTCATTTTCCCATGAGGGTGTAGCTTGAGAACTAGGTGTAGCTGCAACAACAGGCTTTTTCACAGATGGGGTATCTTCTGAGCTTTGATCCCATCTACCTTTACGCTTTGCAGCTGGCTTAACTGCTTCTCCATTTGGTTGAGCGACAGGTTTTAAAGTTCCTTCTCGGGCCCTCTCTAAAAGCTTTTTTCGCAACTAAAAAGAAATAAATATTTTGTTAAAATTATGATTCAAGACACAATTTAATTGAAGCAATCCAAGTAAGCCTAATGCCCCCTGACTAAACAAAACAACTCCCTTCAGCTTAAATCTTTAAATGTATTTCATTGTATAGTTGCAAAATGGGACAATTCCTTACTTCTGTTTCTTCTGCGCGTAAGTACTGTTCTTTCATAATCTCTGTGTATGTTCGGGATCCAACATCTGGAGTTTTACCGCCTGAAAAACAAAGTTTTTCTGAAATTGACAGGCCCTACTAGACAATACAGTCCCTTTATCAACTATAAAAATTAAACTATACCAATGTTTAAAGCTAATTAAATTGCTTGTTTGTACATAAATGAACCTAATAAGAATTTACACAGTTGAGTATATAATTAATTTACCTTCTGCAAAAGGATCAACTCTTTCTGGAGATATTATCATCCTTCGCCTCTTTTGGCGGTATTCATCTTCTCTATCAGCAATTGTGGGCCGTCTCTTGTCAGCAAATGGGTCATAATCTTTGTCACTCTAAAATATAATAACAAAATTAATTGATGCAAAACAAAATCCATTAATAATAAAAAAAACAGAAACTAAAATTTTTGTAATTACCTGGGCAATGTCATTTAGCAGTGATGCTGGTGCAGTGTACCCAGGGCGCTTTTGAGAAACAGGTACATTTTCAACATCTTCATCTTCATTTTCATCATTTGCAGCAATTGAAGTCACATAACCATCATATCTCGATTTTCCAGTTTGTCCAGAGCTATCATATATATCACTGTCATAGTAAGTCTCGGCTAAAGACACTCCTTTGCCAGAACCATTTTCAGGTAACTCTGTTTTCTTCGACTGTATCTCCCGGATTTGTGCCTCAATGGCTGAAAATAAGCAATCATAATCAGTATAATAACTGTTTTCTTGTTAAGACAATTAGGATATTTGGAACAACCCGTATTAACCAATACCATAGTATCCATTCCGATTTCTATAGAAAACATATTCAACGTGACATATAAGTGTTTAAACTATTTTCTTAAATCATAAAAGTAGATATTTGGACCACAGCGAGTGTTACCGAATTATATTTCCTGAACTAAGTTCAATATTTTGTATCAATCATAATAAAAACTTGTGCTAAAATGGCTGGCGGGCGCGGTAAGACATTATTAAAAGGTTACCTTCATGGGTTCGTGGTATTTTATCCATTATATTTTCTTCATTTGATTTAAATTAGAAATGTTTATTGAAATATTGAGTGTATTTGAAAGTAGATAGTATTTACTAAATCATTACAATGAGCAGAAATATCGAAAATCACTGAATGCATACGCAACAAACCAAGCTATTTGATTGGAATGTTGCCATTTGCGATTTGACACTTGAGTCTTGAGTCTTGACGCTTGCCAAGTTGCCAGTGCCCGGTAACCAAGGTCACGTAGTAACATTGGACATTTATTTTAATTATTATTTTTTTTTATAAAATTTATATTATTAGTATATATACCTATATATTCAATCAAACCGGTCATTTGTGAAAACGCTCAATAGGTGTGTAATGTGTACAGTAGCGTAGATAAGCCTAGTTTTTCAATTAGAGAGCAAAGTACGACTCTTCCATCAATGTCAAGTTAACAATAAAAAAACTTTTGCTAATTTTGTGGCACTGCACATGCACATGTACACGCATCCAACTACTACTTAGTACTTTTGAGAGCCTTCGATATATGAATGACGAAAGATGAAGTTAAAACATTCAATGTTAAACATTATTCCGTATAATGCGGTATTATACTATAATTGAAAAACTAGAATGGGTGGGCACTGGGCGGCGGGTTCAACCCGCACCGGTTGACAGCCGTTTAGGGCTGAACCTGAGCCCGACTATGACTATCAGTTACAGTTCTTTCTACCTATAAAAATCGTAAATCTTTGGCAGTAACCATAACCGCCACTAATAAAATTATCTAGTTAACTAAGTAAAGAGATTCCCCCAAAATTTTAAAAGCAGGGTGTACGTGTTAAGTTAGGGCTTAGGCTTGCACGTATGACGTAGCTCAATCGACTAAAAACTAACCGATGTTCCTTACGTACTTCGTGACGGCTTTTGGATACACTATAGCAAATAGCATTTTTGTCACTAGTGTAGGCCCCGGAAAGTAACTATTCCTACACACTTAAACGAATATTTAAAATTAAATAAAATTTTAATTTAAAGTGAAAACCTTGTTAAGAAAATGGTGGTTGCTCTGCGGGCCTTTTTGTCCGTTATTAGTATTTTATTAATAATTATGTTAAGCCTTTATTGTATGAAAAATTACTAGAAATAATTTTGCAAAAGACGGGGCTGTATGGCTCAGTGCCTTTGCCTTCCCACTAAACGAGAAAATTATACAATTCTTGTATAGGTATGGCAATTTGTAATAATATGCGTTTTGGTCTATACTGAATACTCTATAGTCTATCTCTATAATTTATGTTTTCTCTGA
>JADANM010001810.1:5521011-5541896 GCA_026213755.1 Eurema hecabe
TCATATTGCTTATTGCGGTAAGTACGTAATCCCCTCTGCGAAATCTGAAATATGATAATAATGTTTCCTATCATTTTTACATACAACGGCTATCTAATACTTGAAAAACATTTGTCAAGAAGGTTTGAAGGTTGGTTTATCCTACGATCCCTTTTTATTCAAACAAAATAATTTAAAAAATCTTACGTCGTGAGTCGAGTACAAGACTAAACTAGAAATCGTTGACTTCCTTATTGCTTAACTAGTTTGGGGTACGTTAAATTACAAGTAAAGAAGGGCACAAGTGGTTACAGTGTTGATTTAACCTAGCATTAGCCTGAATTTGCATTGTAACATTATTTTAGATCACTACCTACAAATATATAATTATAAATATATATAATTATACCTATAATGAGTATTTTTCTTATAGTATTGACTATCTTTACGGTTTTTATTGCCCAATAATAAAATCAAGCTCTCTACTAAATGTGCAAAGGCCTTGATACAAAAGTGAGTGTAATTTAAACTTGTTTGTTCCACTTTACTAGCACTTATAATATCAACCTTTAATTCTAATGTTTTATCGTACCCAACTTAATCTTTAAAACCGACATTTATTTTGCCATATATTTACTACATACTTATATGATTTTTTCAATTTGATATAAAATTATGGCCTTGTTCCTTATAAAGTCACAATAAATACGATTTACGATCCAATAAAAGGAAATTGTATCGCTAGGAATTCCATCCTCCGACAATTGTATTAATTCGCGTTTGTTTGAGTCTTATTTCTGTACTCGAATACGTACCCAGTATCTACAGGAAATAATGAGTCGTTCAACGCAATCTAAAATTAATTTTAATAAAAATATAATTTTCTTCCAAGGAGGTATATCCAAACTTTACATCCGTCATTTTGCATGGGCCAACGGTCGAGAGCAGCGGCAGGGGTGCAAGGGGGTCGGCGCGGCGGGTGGAGAGGTGCCACCCCGCGAGCTGCGAGGCCCCTCCGCCCGTCGCGGGATCGATACGTCATTTGAGCTGGTCGCCATGGAGACCGCGGAGCGGGGCGGCGGCGCCGCGACTTCGGGATGGTGGCCGGTGGGTGCACGGGACTCCGAGGAGCCCGCGGCTCCGCTAACCCGCATTTCCTAGCCTATTAAAAATTGTATTGCCTTATTTCGATATTAATTTATATTTTAGTGTATATCTGATGGTTGTCAGATATAATCTATCATAAAAAATATAAATTTGAACAGTTATACTCGTACTGGATCATTACCAACAAGTGAATGTTAGCAAGATAGTTTTTATTTATAAAAAAAACAGAATCGATGCGCAATAAGGATTAAGGATAGAAAATTAATATTTATAAAACATAAATACTCTACATAATTAAAACCTTATTTCCATTTCAATTAAGATTTAATAGGTTTCTGATTGTACCTTGATTTTCCCATACCTATTTTAAATTACCAGACGAGGGGTTAAGATTTCATTTGCTTACGGGGTCTTTGCATTTTTTCTCTTTATTAGGATTATTATCGAAGCATGACATTATACGATACCCTCCATATAAATAGCTAAAAACTATGTTTTGTTGCCGGTCGATATTATGACAGTTCAGATATACTAAATGCAGAGTTTTTGACTTTAATGTTTTTTATCCCTTCACCCAAAAATAGACTACATGTACTCATAGGAGAATTTTTTATCCCGCTAAAGCCACAGGAACAGAAACGCGGGTTGAAAACTTTGGGATGGATTAAGTTAAAAATAATAATCGGTTAAGTGCGAGGAAAGGTCGCGTGCAAGATATGCCGTATTGCTATTGTACTATTTTATTAGTTTATTTGGATTTAATGTTTTCTTTAAATTCTCTTTTTGTGCTAATGTTTGTCTTGTATTAAATGTATATTCTATATGAAGTCAATGTTAATAGTAGTAATAGTTATAGTCGGTTTATTATAATAATTCATTATTACCATTATTGAACATCAATCGCTATTACCTTTTTAATAATAAATTACAACAATTTTTGAAAAAAAAAAACTTTGAATTGCGGATATGTTAACATTAGAAAACTAAACCTTACAAGCAGACGGAGAGATAAGTTATAATATAAATTTTATACAATTTGTTTTTCGGACTAACTTTTTACCTTTACTTGATTACCAACTAACAAGCGAATTAAACTCTGAAAAAGCCCTAAATGCAGAACTAGCGTACTAACTAGCTCGTGGTTTTACTGTCCTGAAACCATTCCTGTTTCTTTTAACAAATAAGCATATTGTTGAAAGAGTTTTCAGAAGCAAAAAAATACTGTTAAAAATAAGCCAATATTCCAATCATAATTGACATTTGGCACAAATTCAAATAGGAGGAGATATAAGTTGCCATCAAAGTCGACTATTTTTATGAAAACAGGCTTAAAATTTCAATGGAAGGTTACATAACCATAGCAATAGTTATCGACAAAAAGTTTTAAATAATTAAATATAATAATTAAAGTTCCTATTTTATTTCTGTACTTTAGTTGAAAACATTTGAATATTTAAATAGGGATAGAGTAATAGTAGCCATTACCCTCAATAATCAACCACTGTCTTAGAATAAACTGTCCTTGACATTTACCAATAACATGTTCTGTAAAATATTTTGTATAATGTTAGATTTTTCCTAACCACACGCATTCAGCATAAACCATTAAATCCTTTCCTCATTAAACATTGTATTATAATGGAGTTTTTAAT
The DNA here is from genome assembly GCA_026213755.1 of Eurema hecabe. Classification (NCBI taxonomy): domain Eukaryota; kingdom Metazoa; phylum Arthropoda; class Insecta; order Lepidoptera; family Pieridae; genus Terias; species Terias hecabe. The sequence goes on from JADANM010001810.1 coordinate 5,523,750, forward strand.
TGAATTTTGATAAATGTCTACTAAAGTATGTAACTGCGTTATTATCGTAGCTACAATACAACCAACAAATATACAAACTTTCAAATACGTGTATTTGCTTATAAAACAAGAAAGTTAGCGAACAATATAAAAGTAATGGGATAGAATGAGATAGTGAAATGTTGTTTTTTATAAGAGCAAGCAAGAAAGCCTTATTCAAATTGAGGGTACATATTTCTACATAGGTAACAAATAGCATGTTGGGAACATATGGATAAGCCAGACGTTGTGATACAAAAAATATGATACCTACTATACTAACAAATTATTTCATGAAAATACAAGAAATGCTTAATTGTAATGAAATTATTTTTATAGAAATTAAAATGGAAAACAGGGATGAATGAGTATAAGATTACCTTATAATTGTTGTTTGTATACAGACCTAGTATACTCACGAATAGTAAAAAGAAAAAGACAATGCATATTCGTACACAACTCTATAGAATGCAATAAAATTTATCAGCCATAATTGTATTGCTAAGAAGGAAATGGAATTGCCATGTTATGATTATTAAACAAAAAGTAGAAAAGTTGAAGAGAGTTGCAGGAGCAACTTCAAGAACAGGTATTTACTCTGTTAGATTGTATAGCTTGTAGATGTAGTTATAGATTTTTTATGGTTTAAATATAATACTTATTATTATTTAATATTTACGATAACATCTTTAACTCACATTCGCCTGAATCGCTATCAAAAAGTGCATACATTAGGACTTTTAATGATCGTCATAAACTAAATATAAAATTGAATTTAATAAAATTGTGTTGCCATAAATTATAAAACTTCTTTAAAGATTTTGAGTGATGGAATCCGTTGGATAAAATATATAAATAATTCTACATTATTTTGATATCGATAACTACTACATTTAAAAAAAAGATAGTAGAATTATTAAAAATCTAATAAATGACCAAGGCGCCATCTTTGGAACAAACTAGAAACTATAGCTCACATCAGTGTGAGTCGCATTTGGCCTTTTGATACTTCTCGCAGGTTCCGCTAGGCTTTAACCAAACCTTCTTATTATTATTTAATCTTGTGTTATTTTTTTCTTTCTCACATCACTGATGCAGCATTTTTTTTTTAAATTCACAATTAAAGTAGTTTTTATCTAATTATTAAAACTCTGAATGTTTTTTTTTCTTTCTTATATTATGGCATTAGCGTTTAGCTTTTGGCCAATGTCAATGTAATAAGAGGCAACGTGGTCAAGATAAAAGTCGATATGAGTCAAGTGAAATCGTCATCAAGTCGTCTTAAGTCCAGTCAGTAAGTCGTTTCGTTCTGCCCTTCGTAAAGTGATAGTGAGCTTTACGAAGAACCTCGACGAATCTTGGAGCAATCGGAACGGAGCTACTAAGCGCTCTCAAATGAATTCTTCATTTCTTGGACTGGAATTATTATTATTATTATTATTACTTATTAGCTAGTTTACTGCATGATTCACTATCACAATCATACATTAAATCACTTTATGCACCAGAAAAGGAATATTCAATCGAGATTACATATAGACGATTCCCGCCAAAACTCAACAACTCTGAATGTTATTCGATGATATCACAATTTGAAGACAAAAGCTGTTGTCTCTGTACACCACAAAAAAGTATATTATCATAAAGTTCTTATTTAGTAATTTTAAGAGATATATAGGTTACTAAACTTTTTTCAATTATAATGTATCTTATGCAATTTATATTAGACAAAATAAAAACAGATGTTCATCGATTAGTTAATGTTTTACATAAAATATGAACGCCAAAAACCTCAATGAATGCGAATGTGAAATTAAGCGGTTAAGCATGCTCCTTATCAAAAATTACGAGCAAAAGATCTAAGAACAAAACTTTATAGATATGACAAGTCCCGCCCCGCGGGTCGTTTGTTGGCTGTTTTCGTTGCCATACTCGGATAATTATTAATTAATAATTCTGCGTCCATGTGTAGTTTCGGGTCTTATCAATCTGCAGATCATTTTTCCCGGATATAGTAACAAACTTCCATACATCACAATTTTTGAATTACAATAATAGTAAGGGTCTACAATTTGAAACGAAATAATTATTGGCATCTATTATTATTATGTACTAGCTGCTGCCCGTGACTCCGTTCGAGTGGACTTTCATATAAACTTTGCCCCCCCTCTTCCCTTATAACCCTTTTTTCCACTTAAAAAGTAGCCTATGTTTTTTCTCAAGCTTTAGACCATCTGTGTACTAAATTTCGTTCTAATCGATTCAGTAGTTCTAACGTGATGGAAAGACAGACAGATAGGCAGACAGAGTTACTTTCGCATTTATAATATTAAGTATGGATTTAAAAATTTTAGTACACATTTTAATAGCGTTATAGTTGTTTAACATGTGAGGCGTGTTGGTGGGATAATTTACAATTGTAATATCAGATACATTTTTAGATAAAGATATTTTAAAAGAAGTAGGTAGAATTTAAAGCTTTCTAATAATTAAAGATTTTGATGATAATGTATTTTATTATACATATGATGTATTTATCTTATGACTATATGTAAATAATATAAAAAGATAATCTCGAATATGAAATTGCATATTTAATATTTGTGTATATCCCAGTTACACACTGGAGTCACTGTGCTCCAGTCTGAAGGGCACTGTAGCCAGCGAAATTACTGGGCTCATGAGTCTTAACATCTGACGACTCAAAGTGGGGAGCGTCGGTGTAGTGTACCCCTGCCCGGAGCAAAGTTCCGGGTAGCACTACATTGGCTATGGGCTGACGTTACTCTTACCATCAGGAGTGCGTCCAGCTCGTCTCCCCTCCTCATTTGATAAAAAAAAAAAACTAGCTTCAATGACTATTGAGATTCATTAATGTTATTTATGTAGAATGCAAATATAAATTAAGGAGCTAATATAATTTCGACGAACTATAGATAACTTATGATTCTAACGTAACAGTTAGGTACCTATAGAATACAATCCTTAAAGAAAATTTTAAAATTTCATTGGTCATAAACATTGGTATGAATAAAAAAACTGTAATTTTTAAAGTTTTTATTTAAAACTCGTTTTGCACAGATGTAAAGTTAGCTAAGTTCTAGCTTATACGCTTGGTAAGTCGTGATTTAAGAACATAGTATTACATAATTGACATGATTTTGGGTCACTGTTGTTTTATTATAATTATTGTAAGATAACCGCGTATTATTTTAATCAAGATCTTATATGATCGACTATTGCTATTACTTTAAATAAATAAAAATAACTACAACCTGTGGAAACAGAACAAGATTGGTACGAATTAATGAAATCACATCAAATTCCTTTCTGAATTATATGATATCAACAGTCTCGTAACTTTCGTACCCATCTAAGTCTGCAATATTATTTTAAATTCTACCAGCACTTTTGTATCAAAATCTAAAGATATTAAAAATTATGTATAAAAAGTTGTTATCCAAAAGTTGTTGGCAACTGTTAATAAAAGTGCTAGTATCTCGGAGCGTTGACGAGTTACAGAAAGCAAGGTAAGTACTAGAGTCACTTTCTATAAGACGTCAAGGGAGGAAAAGTCCCGGCCGAGGCTGTTCTTATAACGCATCGATCGACACTTTTCTAATTATTCGAGATTTGCTCCTGTTACTCTAAATTAAAATAATCACTGGTCTTAAACATGGCTTAAGTACTATACACCTAACATATATAAATTATTACAAATTAAGGCATTTACAACATCAGAATTTCTTAAATATAATAAAGATACTTCATATTTACACGATACTAAATCACTACTGCAACATCGTGTAAAAATAAAGAATTGACTAATGTGAATCGGTAAATTTAGTTTACAATCAAAATGGTCAAGATTTCGGCGATCTTTAATGACCAAGAAGCGACATGACGCAGTTAATGGAATAAGAATATACTTAATGTTGGAGCGTCTTCTTTAGGAAGCTTCTTATTTGGTCAGTTTTACTTATAATGACATATAAAATTTAGAAATAAAATAATGATGGCATAGTCTTGAATAAACTAGCACTATCGTTTGGCACTAAGATAAGTTAATTTAACATAACTCATGAAGATTTTTGCGACTCAAAAAATTGAGTTCGGTATTTAGTACATTAATCACAGTCACTGTTATGTTTACATGTTTGAGTGCCATTTTATCTCATTAAAGAGTATCGATTAAAGTAATATATATTATATGACACAAAATCTAAAAACTAGTCCGTCGCGAAATTTGAGCATTATTCTTGTGCATAGAAGAATATATAAAAGTGTTTCAGTATCACATTGATGTAATCTCTGTGACTTATTAGCGCATTTCTATAGATGTATTTTTTCATCTCCTCCGTTTAGCAGATACGGCAGCTGCGATCATTTGTCTCAACATTGGTTCCGGAGTACACGCTTTAGGGTCACATTTCATTTGTCCGTCGCCTCCACATCTAAAAAGAAAAATGTATTTTTAGGACGATTTCGATACAAAAAAATATGATTAATTCGATTACTTCAAATTTGTATTTATTAAAATAAATCATAAATAAAACTTACGTGCAATGCAAGCAAGGTCCTGATGATGCTCGTACTACCTCTCCTACTTTGTATGAGTGACCTTTAATATGACAACCTTTTCTTTGTGCTGCTCCCTTGTATGCATGGGGAAGGAAATGTGGCGGAAGAGTAGTTGTGGTTGTAGTTGTTGTTGTCGTAACGTTTACAGTTGTGGCCATAGACACAGGACATTCGTAACGTGGACAGCAGAAACCTTGGATTGGTTCCTCATGACATCCATGAATAGGAGGCGGACAACTTTGTTGTAAGCAAATAATGTCGCTCCTAAAGCAGAAACAAAAGTCGCATGGATCGTCTCTCGGAATTTGTTGAGCAGAAACGTAAACTTTACCACCGTAGCGACATGTGCCAGGGCCAAATGCTTGATCTTCTTCACCGTAGTCTGGTTCTTGATCATATCCGCTCGGTGGGAAATCTGGTGCAGGCAGTTCTTCTGTTGGTTGAACGTCACTAAGCATTGGTTTAGAAGTCACTGACTTAGTTGTGGATGATACGATATCGGTAGGCTTTTCATCTGCGATTGTAGATTTTAATGGTGGAATAGAAGTGCTTTCGTAGATAATTTCATGTGTCGTTAATTTGGTTGTTAATCTTTCTTGATCAAGCACTGTTGTTTCAATTGGAATGTCTTGTTTTTGTGGTTTTTCTTCAATAAAGTCATCAGGCTTTTTGGTTGTTTCTGCTAATTTTGTATCAAACACTGGCTTTTCTGTGTCTACAGAAATAGTAGTTAGGCGTTCTTCATTTTGAATAATGTTAGATATAGATTCAGTCGTTATTTCGTGGAAGGGTTCTGGTTCAACATCTACATCTGTTTTATTTTGAATTTGTAATGCAGAAATTGTGGTAGTATCATAATTGGCAACGACAGGTGTCGTTTGACCCTTTTCCTGGCTAGTTTGTTCTTCAATTAATTGTGATGAGGCATGCGTTTCACTGGGCGCGCTGGTTGCTTCAGTAGATTTTTCTGTTTGAGACTCATCGATAAATATTTCAGTAAACACTTGATCACCACGTTCAGTAGTCTTCTGGGACATAATATATTCTGTTGAATATTCACCAACAGGGTTCATAGTAGTCTCTTGTAAAATTTGATGAGTATGTTCTTCTAGTTCCACAAAGTATGGTGTTGTTTCAGTGTATTCCGACTTTGCTTCCGTTGATGTTTCTGGTTCAACTATTTTTGTATCCGATATTTGTTCTGATGTGGCTATCATCGATTCTGTATGAGATTCTGACACTTGATCTTTTGAAGAGGTGTCGTCAACAACATGCATTTCAGGTGCCTTATTTTCCGAAACATCTGCTGATTCCGTTGTAAAGACTTGATTATCTTCCGATTGACTTACATCAGATACTGGTTTTTCCGTAGCTTTAGGATGTTCATATATAGTATTACGGTCTGTTTGCATTTCTTCGTAAGTTTCCGTACTAGGGAGTCCCTCAACTCTAGTCACAGATGATTCTGTTTGTGTTATTTCATGACTGATTTCTTCAGTAACAGAGGAATCTGGAATAGTTTCGGCTATTACTGTCATATTTTCTGGCTCGTGTGCAGTTTCTTTTTGTGAAGAATCTGTCGAGTAAATGATATTGGGGCTACTAGGTGTTGTCTCTTCAGCAGTTATTTTTATGTCTGTCAAGTCTTCTTTAGGTGTCGTTTGAATTTCAATATTAGTTATTTCGGTTGAGTGTAATGTTGGTTGGTTTGTTGTTAGACTTATTGTGTCTGAAACCTCTTGAGCTTCGGTTGACGAAGATTGTGAATATTGTGGAGTTGTTTCCGGAGATTGTATTTTATGGGCTTCAGTCGTGTCTGTATTTATGGAGCTTTCTGTAATTTCTTCTGCTAACTTTGTTATCTCCTCTTCAACATAAGAAGAGGTAGTTGTTGCTTCTTTTTCTACAACAGCCTCTTCTGATTCTGTTACCATTGGTTTTTCATTGGCTTCAGTAGAGTCAGGTTTAATTTTATCAGATAATTCATTAGACTCAGTGGGTTCAGGTTTAAATTCATCAGGTGATTGTGGCTTTTCAGATGTAGATATGAATATGGGTGTATCATCGTAACTTGTAGTCTCCTTATGAGTATCTTTTTCAATCGGAATATCTGTAGAAGCTTCTTTATCTAAGGGTTCTTCATTTGTAGTAGTAACTTCACCACTTGTGGTTTCTTTAGTGGGCTTAGGATAATTGTAACCAGTAGTAAGCTCAGATTCAGGTGTGACACTGTCCTTGTCATTTTGCTGAGATTCATCCATCACAGTCACTTTCAAAGGACCTTCTGTACTGAAATCATGTGAACTAGTTGAAGCTACAACGTATGTTTCAGTTACCGGGTTAACATTTTCTACCTTGCCAGGTGCTGAAGTACTGCTTTGAGATTCGGTTACTGGGTTAACATTTTCTACCTTGTCAGGTGCTGAAGTACTGCTTTGAGATTCGGTTACCGGGTTAACATTTTCTACCTTGTCAGGTGCTGAAGTACTGCTTTGAGATTCGGTGACAAGAGACATAGGCACTTCAGTTTCTTTTTCATTAATATCGGGGATGTGAGTTATGTCAGCCATGAAATTTTCGGTGATAATTTCTTGAACTGCTTCTGTAGTCAATTCAGGCTTTTCTCTCAAGTCGTGGATTTTCGTTGTTTTAGGTTTATCTGTAACACCATCATCGGAAGTTCTGTCAGTGTTTGTAATTATCTCCTGATCTTCGAGATCGTGTTTCTCCGTTGTTTGAATTTCATTATCAACTGATACGCTTAACTCCTCCTTAGGGGTGGTTGCAGAATCTAGGTTCTCTTCAGGTAAATCGGGAATAGTGCTTCCAGGTTTATTATTTTCTGATTCGTGTTCCTTATTCGCAGGTTCTGTAGATTCATTCAATTCTGTAATGACATCTGTAATAGGTTCAGAGGGCACATTAGTTGTTTTATCTAAATCTACTTTATTTTCTTCATCTTCTACTTTGGTGGTCGCTGCCGTGGTAATTTCACTCGTCGGTTCATTATAAGATGCTGGAGAGGTTGATTTTTGGGCAACGTCTGAAACTTCATGTGACTCTGAGTCCATTTTATTTTCTGTTGTTTCATCATCGCTATATGGTTCAGTAGTTTTAGTTTCTGTAGTTGTTTGAGTTAGCCCATGGCTGGGCTTAGTGTCATAGTGATAGGTAGTTTCAATTGGTCTTATCGTAGAGGCTTCCTTGTCAAAATTAATTTCTGTAGGTGAATTGTCAATATCTGCGCTATTGATGATTTCAGTGGTCGTTATTCTGTTTGAGTAGGTATCTTTTTGTGTTACTTCATCTACTTCGGAATTAGTGGACTCTTTTTGTGTTGTTTCAACAGTATTTATTTTTTCTGTTTGTGGTTCCAAAATATCTGATAGTGTTATTTCTTTTTCAGCTAATTTATCATCCACAGTAATATGTGTAGGAGTGGCATATTGTTCAGGTTCGGTGCTTAGTATTGTAGAATATTCTGTGTGTATTTCTGGTCTATGCGTTGTTTCATACTCATTTAATTTGATTGGGAAGTCCGTATGTTCACTAGTAGCTGGAGTTGTTTTTGTTTCTTCGGGTAATGTGTAAAGTTCAGGAAGTACAGTTGACAATACCTTGTGCTCTTCGAGGCTTTCTGTGCTCTTTTCATTGAAATCCTGTAATGGCTTACTAGTAGTGTAATCTAGTGGACCCTCTGTCATTTTTTCATCTTGATAGTGACGATCCGTACTTTCTTTCGAAAAGTCTGGAGTTGAAGTTGAAGTTGTCTGAGCTTCAAATGTTTCTTCCTTTTTAGTTGTTAATGTTTCAGGAATATTTAAGTCAAGGTCATGTTCATCTTGTTTAGTAGATGTATCGGGGAAAATTGTTGTTGATTCCTGGATGGTATCTGGATGTTCCTTATCTGATGTTATTTCGTGTTCCTTTTCATAGTTCATTGTAGTAGGTTCGTAAGCTTGTGTTTCTTTTTCATCATATTTGTTAATATTATCAGATGAAGTTGTACTATGAAGCAACTCGGTTACAATATTCTTTATAGTAGTAATCTCAGCAGGTTCCGTAACTTCAAAGATTGTTTCATCTTTAAGCGTTGCTGATTCTTCTTTACGAGTTATTTTTTCTTGAGATAAGGTAGTAATTTCAACTCTCTCTGTAACTATCTCATCTCTTTCAGTAATATCAAACATTGGTATTTTAGTTGTAACATCCTCAAGCGAACCTCCAATAGTTGTTTGTTCTTCTTCATATGGAGATTTGGTTTTTTCACTAAGTTCTGTAGTTGATTCCTGCTCGTGGTATATTATATTGTTATCATGCGAAGCTGTTGTAATTTCCGATACGAAGACTGGTTTTGTTGTGTCTGCAGCAACATTTGGTTCTGTAGTGATTTGTTTAGTTGATTCTGATAAACCGGTATCTATTTTTGGCGAAGAAGTAACAGTATGCGGACTGTATTCGGTGGATGATTTTTCTATTTCTTGAGGGGTATTAGTAACTGTAGATTCAGGATTTTCTGTAACCATCACCGGTGTGACTTCGACTTCACCTTCTTCAATATTTGATGTGTTAACTTTATCGGTGTCAGATTCCAATGGCTCCTTATTTATTATATCAGCTTCTGTAACAATCTCTATGTTCTCAGTAGTGACCTCATAGGGTGCCGAAGGTTGTGTGTTTTTCTCTTCTTGAGTGTAACCTTGTGTTTCCTCACTCTTATCGAAGATTGTAGTTGGAGCTCTTGTCTGCCCCGTGGACGAAGCTTCATCAATTTCAATAGCCTGAGGTTTTAAAGTAGTTACATCTTGAATCGAATTTGATTCCTCAGTATGAGGAGTAAGTTCTCTATCCTCATTATCCATTTTGGTTGTTATTTCATTCAACTGTGACACTTCTGTACTTATATCAAGTCCAACTGATGGTGAAGAAGCTCCTTGATCTGAACATTCACTACCTGAACACACAACATTTTGATCTAAATCGCCGTGTTCCTTTCGCCTACAGTTTTCTTCTTTGCATAATATTTCCTGATCTTCATCTATTGGTTTATCTGTACGTACAGGGATTTCAAATTCGTTTTGACAACTATCACCATCACATGGCTTTGTCACAGGTACTTGACATCCCTTATCAGAGTCACAAGGTACTTGATCATTAGATTTGGAGTGTTGTAATTCCTCTATTTGACATTTTTCATCATTACAACCCTCAGAATCCTTTTGTGATTGATCTGTATTGGCACATCCATTTTTACCACATTCATTTAATGATGGTTTGTCTTCAGGTTTACTTTCCTCATTAAGTCGGCATTCATCACCTACACATTCTATAATTGGTTTCGGGGCATCTGTTCCAGACATTTGACTATGTGACTCAGGAGCAGTTGTTTCTTTTGTATTACAAACATAAGTTGGGCAACATGACTCTGCAGAATCGTAAATTGGATAGCAGTCATTCATATCTGCCTGTGGTAGAGCGCAAATGATTGGATCGCATTTAATAATACTACTTAAGCATTTACAACTTGTGTGACATTTATTAGTGCTTGGGACCACTGAATTGTTTCTGTAAGTTAAACCATTGAGAAGGCAATCCCCTTCTCCGGGAATTCTACCTGGTGTTAAATCTTCTACAATTTCGTTTTCATGAACATTAATGGTAGTGGTAGTATACATTTCATTGGCTTTTTCTGTCACAGAGGTTGTTACAATTGTTGTGAGTTCACTAGGCGACATATTTTTGGATGTTGTCGGTAAATCGGTTTCTAAGGTTTCTTCTTTATCTGATGGTGTAATAGTTGTTGATTCCTCATCAAGCTTAGAATCACTACTTTCAGGTCTATCAGGTAACTTTGTAGCCAAGATAAATCCTTCATCAAATGGAGTCATATTATCTATAGTACTGATTGGAACATTAGGTTTCGTTGTTAATTCTAATACAGTCGTTTTTGCTGCCTCATCAGTGTTAAATATTTCCATTGATGCATTTTCATCATCTTGTTTTTTAGTAAAATCATCTTGGAATAGTGTGGTTGGCTTATGGTCTGGACGTAAAGTCGATTCGGCCTCATCTGGTGAACTTGGTGCTAAAGTTGTTAAAATGTGTTGCATTTTATCCTGATCCTTGGTCTCAATTGCACTATCCTGAACAGTACTAAATTCTCTATCAAGCTCTGTGCTATAAAGATGAATATATTCACTGGTCGATTCAGGAATGTCCTTTGTTGATAAATGAGAGTATTCCGAAGTCGTTATGATTTGATCTTCGCCACTTCCTTCCACTTCAGTATCAAGTAAAGGCATTCCTGTGTATGGTTCGTCTGGTTCGTTCCTGTAACCGCTTCCTTCAACTCCAACTCTTCGGGGTGGGGTCAAAGTTGTGGTTTCTTCATAAAATCCAGTAGTTGGTGTTTCATCTCCCTCGCAAATATATGTATCTGGGCAACATTGACCTTGCCTGGGTGGGAGTGATACACAGTTTTTGCCTTCATTCTCCATAGGAGTACCACATTCTTGAACAACACATACAATATCACCTTTCATACAGTAACAGTGTTCACAGGCTTTTTCGGTCTTTATAAGTGCTCCATCAGGGAATATTTGATCGTCATGAACACATTCTTGTGAGGGTTGCGAAACAGGCGCCATCGTAGTAGTTGTAAGCAAGAATCCGGGTGTTGGTCTAACTGTGGTTGTCATGTCATCTAACAATGGGATCTCGTCTTCATGATCTGAAAAATTTTAATTGGTTATGAATAAGAGCTGAACTAGCTTCTATTAATTAATAATGTCACATGTTAAATAATTTTAAATAGACGAAAATAACAAACTTCTTACCGCACGAATATCTTATAGGACAACATATGTCCTTATGATATATGGGAGTACAGCCATCGACGTGCAGAGTACATTCTTGCATAACACACGTTGTCATGTTTCGAATACAATAACAGTGTTCACAGGGCTTGTTCGGAGCAGGTGGAACTTTTGAACCCTCAGGGAAGTATTTTCCATTAATACTACAACCATATTTGTCCAATTTTCCTAGTCCGGTCGCTCCATATTCGGCTGGCGATGTTGTTGACGTTGATGTTAATAGATCAACTGGAACTAATCAAATTAATAAGTAAAATGCTTTACTTTAAACTATTTGTAGATAAAAATAAGCTTTAAATATGAGCTATTTACCATCAGGACATGTCACTATAGGACAGCATTGATCAGCCCGTTTTTCGACCGTGCAGTCTTGTCCGATCGGTTTGGTGAATGGACAAACTCTTAGATAACACATCAACATTTTATTATGACATGTGCAGTTCAAGCATGGTTCATTGGTCATGATTCGATCGCCTTCACCATAGTGCTGAAAATTATAATAGCAACCTTCAACTGCAACTGGACCTGTAATATAATAAAAATATGAGAATAGTAATCTTAAGCAATTGTATATAGTAGCGTATAGCAAATCAAATATTATACATACCATCGTAAAAGTCTAAGGCTGTCTGATTGTTGTTATTCGATGTAGGTGCTGAAAGTTAAACATTTTTTTAATTAATAATCATCATACGTAACATTGATTGATTAATATATTTAATATTCAGTACAATTTGACAGCTCTATAAATCAAACTGGCAGCTTTTTATGGCGTTAAAAGTAGACTGTTTTATAATATTAACACTTTTATGTTATAATTGCAATCAACCATCAATTGAACTATTAAAAGGAATAAAATTCTTAGAAACTTTACGATATATTTTAAAATTAAATTTCTTCATTTAAATAGTAAGGGCATATCGCCTTAGAGAATGCATACTATGTAATCAATTGTTGGATATAAAACCGTGAGATAGTGGTTACCGTTCTGTGAATACTACTAACGGTCGCATTTGTGTTCTACAAAAGGCAACTTCTATCTATTATGTTCATTTGTATTAAAAAAATATGTTAATAACCTACGAGCATAATATAACGTGGGTAAATAATTCCAATATTCAGATTAATTATTTAAATAAATAATAATTAATCAATCATTCGCCGCCAATCTTTATTCGCTTAAACCTTTCGAAAGTCCAGATTGCATTCTGCGAGCTTGTCCGCCTAACGGTGATCAGGAATGTTGTTAGCGCCACTTTTTTATTCTCCTAACGATTACACTAATTTTCCACGTCACGTTTTACGTGTTATTGCTAATGATATATATTTATAACACATACTAGAATAAATTGCAATTTTAATAATAAAGTATACAAATGGCAAATAAATCTAAATCTTTCAAGCATACGTTGCTTTCATGGGCTTGTTCCGAAGTAATCGAATCGAGGAGGCCGCATGAATTTAAAATTTGCACTACATTAATATGGATTGTCGTTTCAATGAATGAATGTCGCCGTGGTCGCCATGCGTGATGAAGTTCACACGGGTAGACCTAAACATTGTAGGCCGCATTTAAATATACTTCCTATGTATAACATAAATTCAACACGAATTCTATGAACAAACCGTGCTAAGGATACAAAATCTCTCCGTCCAAAATAGATTATCTAACGATTTATGATAATTTTCTCGTGTACCACGTCAAGAACCTCGACTCAATGGAGATTAAATATCATCAATATCGGTCTGCCAGGAAAGTTAATATTAAAATGACGTTATATGTGAGCTCAAAGTAATATGGGATTGCATCAGCTCGTATGTTTGTCACTTTCCAAAAAAAATCTGCTGAGTTGCAGGGGAAACAGTATGAACAATGTTACAAACTTTGGATATATACCTGATATTTGAACTGATTTTCGATAATCATTGCATTATAGCAGTAATGTTAGGAGGTAGGAGAAGTTGCAATGTTGGTTTGAGTTACGAGTTGTAAATGTGCGGGGGGAGGGAGCTGAAAGAGCGCGGCTGCGGCGCGGGTGCAATCAGCACACAACTCACAGCACTCAGACTTGTATCGCGCACGAGCATCTCACGAATATTATTACCCACCCTTTCTGGGTCACGAGACAACACAACGGTTGTACCTGTTGTTGTTCGGCACAACTGAATATTGCGAAATATGAATAGATCGCGAATCAGCACAATTTACAATTCATAATCTCGCTCGTACATTACGCTCCATAAGAGCTAAATCGTAAATTAGGTTAGTTACGAGGTAGAGCTTTCAAATGCTTTATGAAACATTTTATTACGTCATATATCTTTAACCCGACTTAAATTATTAGTAAACGTAAAACATCCGTTATATCACTTAATCGAAAAACGGTAGTAGCCGTTCACTGAATGGAGATTGACAATAAATTATGTTACGATCTTAAGAGTTAAACTATATTAATGCTTTTAGATATATGCAAATAATTTATATTCAGTCGGTTTGAACTTAAAAGACTTTTAAACCGGTTTTTATTTACTGTTATGACAATTTTTAGCATAGTCATAAGTCATAAGAATTACACATAAATATTATCAACATTTAGCATGGAAATGATTTGGGACCTATATATCAATGCCTTTGTACAAAATTAAATGTTTTTTTAAGATGCTAATGTGATGTGTCGAGTAGTGTACCTGCTGTTGAGCACGCAAAGCACGCGGCCAGCGCTAGAAGCGCCGCCGCCGCGCGCCTCTGATCCATTTGCCGTTTTTCTGAAACAATACAATTCTATTAGGTACTTCATTTCAAATCACCTTAAATAAAATTAACTTAATTACTTATAAATCGCCATATTTGTACTTTTTATTATGGGTAACAGTTTTGTAGTTTGTGTGCAAAAATGTGTATTCCGTACATATTTTGTCTTTTGTGGGCAAAGTTTCGTAAAAATTTATTTTGTTTGATATGTTTTCATTAATAAAATTAAATCATATCAGATGTACGGCGATGCAACCTAATGTCAGCATTTGTTTCAATAGGTTTGTGCTTTTCCAAGGTTGACACTTCCCTCTTCAAGATCTTGCCTCAAAGCGGCTTTTATAATTTTAAAAGACTGCGCTTTTTAACTATCCATCGACATATTCCATATTCAAATATGTAAATTACCTGACTGGATAAAAACTAGGTTAATCTGAGGGTGGTATATAGGTCTGGAATGACGTCGCGTCGATGTATGTATGCTTACAATAATATTTGTTACGACATATTTAATCGCTATTAACGTAGGGTTACATATGTTGGTTATTACTTACTATATTATAAATTATAATACATTTAGGAATCAGAAGTGGATTAATTTAAAAAAAAATAACTTTTGACAAAACAACGTCTTTAATCAAACAAATTTACAATTAAATACGACAAACACAAATCTATTAACATAATTTAATCAACAATTCGAAATTGGAATAAATCATCTACTTAATTAAAAAGAAACACTTACAGAGGATTATTATAAGCACTAAACTAACACTTTACACACAAATCACAAATCACTACGACCACAAACGTTCCGATGCCGGTGAGCGAATACCCGACCCCTGTCTGAGCGGTCTCTTTTATAGCCGTTGGCGAGAGGTTCCTAACTATACATTTAATAACGTAATTGAGTAGAACCCCACTTTAATTCAAGATTAAATCATCATACAATAAGTCTGCAATGAAAGTTCGAATTGACTGCTTGCTTACATAAAAAGTTTGAAAATATTTTAACCTAAATACAGGTCGGAAAGAACAAAAACCACTTGGTTTCTAACCGCTAGAATGAGTACGAATAATATTAAAAAAGTTTACTCTGAACGGCAAGATAAAATAGCGTTGCGAGCTTATTAAGGCTTTTCAACTTTCTTGATTAAAATGTGTTGATTCGGGCGGAACAGTAGCTGAGACTTATTTTTTTATATTAACCTTATGCGTTACGTATTTAAAGAATCATAAGAAATACTTTAAATGGGTTGTGAAGTGTTCTCAGGTCTGGTTGGACGTAATAAATAGAGGTAAACGTAGGGGCGGCGGGAATATGTGTCGTTGAAGTAAGCATTAAGGACGCGTGCTCGAGTGGGGGTGCCTCGGGCCGTGGCCCCGCGTGTATGCCGTGTACTCCGTGTACGCCGGGTACGCCGAGCGCCCTGCCACGCACACATCCCCGTATCAATGACATGGTTTTATGAATACCGGATATATACATTGCCGCTTATTACTAAGCTGTCGTATAATTTTATTATTTTATTATCCGTATTCTCATGATCGAAAAACTATATATATTGTAAGTAACGATATTCTCTCCATGGCCACACAGATAAAATACGTCAAAAGAAAAAGAAAGATTTAATCTTGGAAGAATGCCATATATTCACTGCATTTATTATCCTTGGACTTTCTAATTTTAGTTTCTGGTCAAGAGACCGACAGTTCTTTAATTTATTTAAGGGTCGTTATACTAGTATAATCATATTACGGAATCCAATTACTGTTTATGACCCTAAGTCCCTCGGTTATTCCACAAGTTACAGACGTATATATTACGGCAGTGTTAGAGTTATTGTGAGTCAATAACGTAAGGGCAAATTAATGTAGCCAGTTTACGACCGATGCGTGGGAACTAGGTTTGTCAGATGCTAACTTATATTTAACAATTTTAGGACTGTGGTATGGGGTCACAGTATATTTGCAATGAATTTAAAATAAACAATAGAACAATAGCTTTCTGGAATCCGTCATGTCCGTCCACCCATTCCCGGCCTACCTTCCAAACGATTAGTGCTAAAAAGATGAAGTTTTGGCCTGAATATTTTATCGCTGTCGATTTCAAAGATAATTTATATCTTAGACGTATATTTTTGTAAAAGAATAGGCCGACTCTTTAAAAGCTTCAAAAACACTAACACGGCTGGAACGAAAAGTCTGTCAAATTATGATGGTCCATGTTCGTGTCATGTAAGTTTAGAAGTTTACAAGAACTCTAAAGAAAGATTTTAAGTAGAAATCGCGCGATTTAAATGTACTATCACTTTACTTTTGACTTTGACTTTGACCTGACACGCACTTGGCTGGATAAATACATATTATTATCCTATTTATATTATTGTTTTTAAATATATTATTTTTATTATTATTTCCCACGTTCATTTATAGGACATTAATATATTTTTTAAATGTGGGACAATAAGATAAAAATTATTATTTGTAAATAATATATTAACTTTCGGGACATTCCCAGACTTTCAGGACGCCTGGTTGTCCTAGTAGCAACACATTTGAGCGCGCCTGTTGTTCTACTCACACCTACACTTTCATCTTGTTCTTGTTTCTGAAGTCTACATTTACCTTGTATGCTTATTCATTTCTTACAATATCCTTTTTTGAATTCTAAGCAATTATTCTTGATGGGGGAGCGTTTACCTTTGTTTCCGCTTCCTCGCCACCGACTCTATCACAACGATTGCTGCACTCGCCGTGTGTAAATACGAGAGTTAGGTACGTAACGTACGTTAACGTACGATCCAAAATCAAAGACGCTTTAAAATTTGGAACAATGAACAAAATCGATTTCGCTAACTCAATTGAAGCTCATCTTAGATAAATGTTATTATATTTCCAGATAGGCAGGGGTCGCCCGTCTAGACGCTTCGCAAGTCACCTCCGCCGTAAGGGTGAGGGCGAGGATAATTCACCTCTATCTGTTTATTTGCTTCACTAAAAATATCTTAGCCTTCCTTGAGAGATTTCTTAAGTTCCCGCTTATTCGATTCTCAGTCAGTTTCGATAAAATGTATGCTATGTTACTGAGACATCAAGACTCTTGGAAAAAGTAAAATCCACTATTTAATGCATACAATGGAGTCCTACTTCCCAAACATAATTTAGTTACCGTTTGACGGACTGATGTAGCCTCAAAGCTAACAGTAATCTGATTAAAACAAGATAAATAAATGTCTGATAGGGACTGGAGTTTACTGAGGTGTAAAATATAAATTTATCGTTGCTTTAACTCTTTAACATTTATAGAGCGTGGTTGTTGTAACTATGAAGACATCTTAGTACCTATACATTAGGTACGTTAATTTTATCTTTATATTTTGCTACAATGAGAGATCTGTACAGATCATTGAGTAAACCCAAAAGAACAGATAAAAATAATGTTCAATATTCTGTCAATCAAACTGCATATTAACAATTATTTTAATAGCAGCGTACAAGTCGTTAGTAACGGAATATGGTATAATTCGTTTATACAGCTATATTCACGGCCGAATATAGACGCAATCTAAGTGCTACTGCAGTCGCTTTAAAATCAATAAAAGATGATTAAATTGTATCGGAAGGGCGGCGCGATCGCCGCTGGGTCGCTGGCCGGCAAAGAGCTTTTCGTGTCGGATTCGCTATTGCCCAACACATAATTTCGGAACAGTGCAACCGCAGCGAGCATTGACACCAATTTCTAAGACAACTCACTTCAATGTCAAGTTCCATTATACTTGCTTTTATCGATTCCGACAGATTCGTATTGTAATTGTTTCGTGACAAGAGAGATGAAATCTATTATACTTACAATAACTTATCCTAAGATATACTAGTATATAGGTTTACAAAATTTTAATAATTAATATACGAGTACAT
>JADANM010001810.1:5547633-5560325 GCA_026213755.1 Eurema hecabe
TCCGACGTTGCGTCGGCCTCTGCCACTTATGCGCGTATTGACGTATTGGCGTTCCTTCATCGACGCAAATCAATCAACTAACTACTAAGTAAATTGTATATTAACATACTACTTCACAAATAGGCTTACTGACGGCATAATTACGGATACGTTTTAAAACCCAATATTTTTATTTTTTGCTTACTAGTTAAATGGTATAAACGTACTTATATAACAAATGAGCTGCTCACGTAACGAGCAAGTCATTATCTTTAAATGTTAAAATGATCAACAATGAATAGGGCATAAATTTGATATCCTCAGACAATAAGAAGTGATGCTATTGGCCTTGTGTTTTTGCATTTGTCAAAAAACACCAAACATCAGGGTCGTAAAGGAGAAGTCATATAGCTATTTAAGTTTCATCAAATGAGCGTAATTCCGTGCGCTAAATGCAGGCTCGACGTGGAACAAAAGAATCGGAAGTTTTTCAACCTTGCTGTTTTAGCGTAAGTAATAATTGCTTAAAACTTTGGTCGTGACAGAAGTCTACAACAAAATTTAGAAAAAATAACGTTTTAAAACTTTTTGACCGATCAAGCACAATAAGCTGACGTAATAATATGCTACACATGATAAAATGTATCATTATAAAACCGATTACCCGGTGCCATTGTCGAATTAATTTTTAAGCTTCACAACAATAATAAACATAAACCGTAACATTCGCGTGACAAAATCAGATTTTTATGTGGTTATAATAACCGTAGAATTAGAGACTTATTTCCGAGAAAGCCCCATTTTTTACGGTTTCAAAAATCTTTTATTTGCGAAGTCTCGTGTATGACTCAAATTCCCAATCGAACAACGCGTATCCAAAATTTTAAGTAAATACAGCAATAGCAAGACATTCAGGAATATTGTCGAATGTCGAATGCTACCGTTACGACCAAGTTTACAACAAGCTACGTTTTATATATTTATAATCCTTCTTAGAAATGTCAATTCCAAGTAGAGAAACATGTCGTTAAATATTTATAATACAAAAGTATAGCGGTCAGTTTTAAATTGCATGCGTACGTCGGAGTGGAGTGAGTCAACGTATTACATGCGAATATCGTAATGGCTTGATAATGTAATGCTACAAGGGTTTGCGTAAGTAGTGAGATGAAGGGCGTATCGGCGTCGGAACCTTCACCCTGCTCTTGAACTGTGCGTCCGCGGCTGAGCTTTGCGCAATCATCCACATCGAAAGCGACAATTCGCAACTCGCTCTTGTCTCGCCTTACAACTATCCACTATTTACCCGACTGCCAAAGAAGGAGGGTAATGTTTTTCGAGTGTATGTAAGTATGTATGTCTTTTCCTTTGTGACCTCCTGTAGCCTAAACGGCTTGATGGATTTTGATGTATGAGGTATCGTTAGATTTGTCTTGATTACGGGAGTGTCATAGGATACATTTTATCCTAAAAGTCCCACGGAATAAAGACATAATTACTCTTTTTTTAGTGTGCAGTCGGGTATTTTGTTTTTTTAATAATAATTACTTGTTATACAAATACTATTATAAGGCTAAACCTTTATGATGAACTAAACTATTGTAATAAAACATTAAAAAATATTATGAATAATATTTATAAATAGATATTAATTTTTTTAAATACTCTGTTGAGATTTTGTTACTAAATATTATTACCTACCTATAACAAAAGGCAGTGCATTGTTAAGCGTCGCTAAACTGTATTGTTTTGAATAAAACTAATTTATGGAAAATATTTGTATCGAAAGATCTTATATAATATGTTAATATATTTAATTTAAATAATCATAAGCTGAAGTTGATATTTATGAGTTTTATTTTTATATCGTATAGTTTATTGCATTGTCTAGGTAACGGTTTTGAACGTACCGGTTTACTTATTTAATTTGAATATTATTTGGAATTTTATATAATATACGTCATTGATGATTTGAACTTCTAATTTGTTTTTAAAAATATATTTCAATATATGTATAAGAATTTATGTATAATAATTAACGACTCTTATTATTATCTTACGTACGGGTTTAATTTATAGCCTTAAATCCCTTTAATTAATTATTATAACTGTCAGTGTCAAAAACCGTGAATGGTTATAACTAGTACCTTCGAGAATTAAAATTAAATAATATCCACTCTGAAAAATCTCCGTACTTATGAGAAAAATTTCATTTAATGTGCAATATTAATAAATATAATATATAATTACATAAACAAAATGATTTTTCCTTTATAATTTCGTCAGATTTATAAATAAGCTATAAACAAAAAAATCTCATGATTCAGTTGCATAAACGTAAAGGAATAATTTCTCTTTGGTTTTTTAAATGTGCATGTTCGTCCGTTTAAATACAAATAAAGAATCTCAATGCCTCTAAATTAACTTCGTAAACTAAATTACTAAGAACCATTATAGCTATTCAATTCATTTTTCTAGGTTTTTTTATTATGATTAGTGCATATTAAAAAAATCTAGATAAATGGTACGATCGAGAATTGGTCGAGAATTACCGCATTTATCTAAGGAGGAAAAGAATAGCAAAAACTTTACTACATATTGAAACGAATACGCGATGATGTTATTATTAGAAAGTAGTTGATTTGATTTCTGCCCACTTTGTAAGTACAATGGCAAATGATTAGCAGCAGCTAGTGTAAAATATTGGATTGGCCACGCTCGTTCTCGTGCCACACGGTTTGATCGGATCTGCTTGTGGAAGACAAGAAAATCCAATACATTATTTACTTTACAATTTTATTTTCAACCCTTCATTACTTCCGTAGAATATTCTCAAGATATAAAAGTCAAAATTACAAATTTTCAGCACTTTAAAATTAAAATGTTACATGTCTTTGATCTAAGAAAATATAAATATATCCTCTGCTATCTAATAAAAAACAATTGAAATTAAAAAAATATTTCTTCAATTTAAGTACTCAAGTCTTTATTTAAAAACTGCTTTAAGTATCATTTTAAGTAACGTTAAAAACTCACTAAACTGTACAATTAATACTAATTTATAGTTTTATAATAATCTTATAGTTACGAACCTGTTAATATAACTGTGCCTACGGATAAATTTGAGTTTACTTTAATAATACTTGAGCAGCAGCTCTAGAAGCTCTTTGTAATATACTGAACGCGGAAAGGCAGCGACGCTCGCTAGGAAAAGCTCAGGAACCGGCTCTTTCAGTCGAGAAGATGTTGCATATGTTCAATCTTATTTTATTGTTAATATTAAGTAATATTATCAATTTCTATTATATATACATTTTTTAAATTCATAAAATTCAAATAAAATAAATAAATAATATTAAAATATCCAAAGACACTTACCGCTCTCTCAGCAATAAGTTCGCGCCCACTTCCGTGGTGTGATATCGTTATAATGATTCGAAGTCGTTGTGTTAGTGTTTTTCACTGTCCAGCAGCAATCGGTAGTGATATTAGCGAAACGTGATGCCTATGGCACGGCCGGGCCGGCACTGACGCGAAGCGAGCGCTCGCGCGATGCCGCCGCTCTCGGAGGCTTCGCAGCGCGAGCTTTCAGCGATACACGAAACGCACCGCACGCACTGCACACTGCACTCGCCCTAGCCTACCCACGCGATGCGATTCTGCGATTCTCCTATCGTCTACTGTTTCGAGCGCCCGTCGCACGTTTGAACTCTGCGCACTGCCCGCTTTAACGTATAAATATGAGGACCAGTGGCGGGGGCCGGCGCCGGACCACGACGCATCGCGAATCCACATCGGCATAAATTGAAGATGCAGCCAGTGTCCTTCCAATTGATTTTATTGCTTATCTATCAGTTACAGCCAATTAGCAAAAGCTCGCCTTCCGAACTTGTCACGACTTCCGTATACACGATGCGAATGTTACGCTACGCACTACAATAGCGGTGCTTTGTCATAACATTATATAAAAAATCATAGTATTGTTTTGCTTTAAATGCAAAAAAAATAATACACTAATTAACTTAAAATAGAACAGAATAGTTAGCAATAATTAATGTATAAGTTAATTGGCCCTTGCGGAAGTTGTAGACATAGACTAACATGGAGCGGCGAGGATGTAACATTATTTATCTCAATATAGTTAGTGCCTTAAAGCTCCAGTCTCCAGAACTGGATTCTTGCTTGACCAGTGCTAGCCACCTTGAAACTGTAGACAGCCTACGCAATGGACTATTCCTGCAGAGAAATGTGGGAAGCGTAAGGACAACAGTAATGCTTTGGAAAAATATACTCAAGCTTGATTAAGTACTAATTTATATTTGTTTATGAATATATACGTTTTTGAAATAAATAACAAATAATAGTTGCACGATTTAATAATTATTAGGTACATTAAATATTATTTAAAAAATATTTCTTTTATTGAAAATATAGCTATTTTATTTACTTTTTTTACATTTCAACGACATTGAATGTAAAATATATTTGTACTGTCTAGCTAATAAGATGTGCACGCCATAGATATATGTCAAAAGCCATAGATAACAAAGTTAAGCACTTCTTACATAATATTAAATATACTATAATTGATTATTACTATATCTAAAGGCCAATGACATTTACATCTTAAATATAATATAATATGGTAGTTTGACGAGTGCTATTGAAAGTTCGATAAGTTGTCAGTACCTAGTCAGGATTAAGGACGAATTAACGGTAACTTTACTGATTATTTCTGCATTATTAAAGTTTGCGACTTTGTAAAAATTATAAATTAAACTTTTCCTCAAGGTATTATTTACTTTAATAGGAAACACAAAGTCAAGTAACATTCCTATATGTATAGTATAGGTATGTATTTTGTTTATATTAATTAAACCGAACTCAATCGTAACATAACGGCTCTGGATATGCTAATTTATTATTGGGATATTTTCTTGACATCCGCAGAGTGACACACATTTTTAAAACTAACTGTAGCAGAATTATGATTGATAGCCCAACAGTCGAACTGATATATATTTGCAATTAAACATACGAACTCAAATGTGTAATGGAATTTTTAAAATTACGTTGTGCAATAACAATGCAACTTAATTATCCTTTAAAATATTATATTTGCGTTTCAAATTCAAATATATACGCTTAAAATAATATACTAACTCTACTGTGTATGAAGTATGCGGTATGTAAAGCTTTCTTATATAAACTATATACTGGATTTTACTTTTCAAATCACACAAATAAGGAAGGAGAGCGTGCTTCAATACTTTAACAAGTGACTGCTTGGTAAACATTGTAAAAAGGGCGGACTGTGAAGGGTTTTATTTTCATTCGTCGTGTCGTCAGCAGGGTATGAAATGTGCTATAAGCGCCTCTTGTAATGCCATTCTCTATGCTTGTCTATCGTAGATTCGCATGACATCCACTGTCTGCGTAGTCGACGAAGCAATAATTCTTTGTGAATTAAGCTTCAACATGTAAGAGATGTCGCAGTTTAACAAGAGTATCATAATAATTGACTTTAGGAGGTATATAATTTTTTTATTATTGTAATTTTTTTTATAAACCACAACCCTGACAGTATTTTGGCCACGTTACGGATATAATTAGAGTGAGTGGCTTATAAAATATCAAACTCCTGCTCGAGAGAAACGGAAGACAATAAGTTCAGGCGTACGTGAGCCGTAAGTGGATATAAGCCAAATAAAGAATCGCAATGTGTGCAGATTTCGTGAATGTAGTAGTAGCTATACCGACTATTGATTTTGTCCACCCCAAAACGCACTCCCCGCCACAATATCTATAACCCGCCGAACTCTATTATTGTCAATTTATTGACTGCTCTCAAAGTAAGAAATCGATTAGGAGCTAAGTATGCCTGTGTCTAATAAATATTTGTATAATATGAAGGGGTCTGATGAGAATTTTACTCTCTTTTTATCAATTTACATAAATAACGAAAGAACGCTAACAATGTCCACTTTAGAGAATCAGTATTTTCTCTCACAGGTGTATAAAGATATCTCTTATTACTACAATAGCCTGGATGTAGCAACATATCGCTAACATCGACCCCGGAGATCGAACAACCGTCCGTTACCTACGCAAATTGTTTTCCGGGGTGAAATTTAAGTTCATTGCGTCCAATGTTATTTTTCTTTATTGTGAAGATCCGAGCATGCTGCGCGATTGAAATGGTCAATAAAATTATCTGATTGCCTGAGCATTGCTAATTCAGGTCGTTGTAGATACAGAGTTTTAGATGGTATAATTTAATATTTTGCTAGACAGTTGTTTATATTTATTCAATTAAAAGTAAAATATTCTAGAATGTTTTACGTTTTAAGCGTGTTTATTTTAATAATAATAATAATATTACATAATATAATATAAGATATTCTTTTAAATTAAACGGAAAGTAATTATTTTTTTATTTAGACGTAATAAATATCGCATAAAAAGATTTATTCATTACTGATACTTACAAATTTTAAGATTAAAGACACGGAACACACGCTGAAACGCATTCGAGCCATCTCACATGTATACAAATAAGTATAAAAATATTTTGACCGTATAAATTTTTGGGGATAACTCAAGCGAATCCTTTTCGACCTTCCGCGAATTTCTTGATTGTAAAGCACTGGATGCTTTACAACAGAAATTCCTTATATCCCACATGAAACGTGATAAGTATGAATTATTAATCTATACTAATATTATAAGGAAGTAAAGTTTGTGTGTTTGTTAAATTGTAAGGGGTAATCTCGAGATCTACTTTACCGATTTTAAAAATTCTTTCACCAATAGATAGCCACATTATTGCTGAGTCTCATAGGCTATATAAAAAAAGGATTGTTAACAATAATGTTATGCCCAACGAAGTGGGCACGGGTCAGCTAGTATTACATATTTATACGAATATTTTGATATTGTAAAACATGCATAATATATATCTGCCCTAATATTATAAAGGAGAAAATTTGTAAGGGCGATTTTAACAAAATTTCGCCTGTATTTGCTGACACCCTGGGCATGTGGCAAACATAGGCTACTATTTTCCCTTATTAACTGCGAGGAAACACGCGTGGCACAGCTAGTCACCCTAAATTATTCAAAATTTGTGTAATATAAACACAATAAATTGCTTTGTTAAAATATGACAAGAGTTAACGAAGTGTTAATTATTATGAATTTGTTTGTAAATGAAGGACTACAATTTAAGGCTTCCTTGTATGTAGTAAGTTAGAACTAGATGTGACTCAGGGGATACCGTTATTTTTAAATGTGGCTTCAAAAAGTCTTCAAAAAGGACACGTAAATAAATCCTACAAAACACAAACATCTTTTCGTATAAACATTAATTGCTTGTTTACATTAAATATTATCAATATTTTACATGCCAATTTTTAATGAGCAATACCGTTACTTTTAATAGGTTGATATATAATCTGATGTTTAAATAGTAACGTTATATAATTTGGATATATTAAAGTAATTAAAGTAAAAGTACATTTATAATTTAAATAAGATAGCAATTCTTTTATACGGTTGATGCTGTATGTTAAAGTATGGGTTTTTCTTAGATTTTAGTTTTTTTATACAAAAATACGATTCATTATAATGACTCGTATTTATAAATAACTCATTAATTAGAGTAATCATTGCGATATTTTGAACAAGTCCATGCTATTATATAATAATAATATCTAGACATAAGATACCCTAAGAAAAAGGCCTCTTTTAGTCGTCTTTGTTTTAATTGCTTCTCATAACGGGATCTCATATTTCCGGACATAAGTTGTATAATTTATTCGCAAAATTTAAAACCTCACATAGTTAGTATAGTTCTATCGAAATGATACGGCGAGATTCACTGTTATTTTACTAATGAATGTCTTGTTATTTGGCAAGCGTTAAGGTTTTAATTGGTCCTTTTTGACATTAGTCTATCAAAAAACTGTTTAATGGAGTACTTTGATTAAGAAGGTGATGTTTACTAATGTTTATATTGGATTATTTTATTTATTTTACACCAAGTATGACCTGCGGATTTGCTCGCAATGTTTTTGTTTCTTCGGTGTAAGCTGCCAGCGTAGGTGATATAACGAAGTATTTGACTAAAAGAGAGAGAAAGAGAAGAAGAAGAAAGAAGTACCAGTAAAGAATACCAAATATCCATACATACTTTCAAGATTTGGTTTATATGCATGAAAGTTCTTTTCTATATAATTTAATGACGTATAGTACCTATCGAAGTATTCTTAGCATAAATTATTCTTATATATTATATATCTTATACTATTTAAAATTGCAAGTATTATGCAAAGAAAAATATGTTTAATTTCAGGGTTGCAACAGCATGGGAGACAAAAGACGAAGATTGATCGCTCTGCACACTGATGGCTCCATCTCGCATGAACCGCCATAAGAATGAAGTATTTAGGTAAAACTGTTTTTCATTTTGTGAGTGGGAGTATGAAACACCTATCAATTCCTCGCTTGGAGGATAACGTACGAAATATACTGTTACGAATATTTATGGATGACGGTTGTTACTTGTTATGTTCCGCTAATATGTTACTTTTTAGTTTTTACTTAAAGGTTTTATTGCCGAAACAAAAGAGGTTTGGATTTATTGTATATCTTTCACGAAGTTAACGCGATAAAAAAACCTTATTATAAAAATGTAGAAAAATAAATGGCAATAAACAGGAAATGACTTTTTAAGGAAGTTAAATAGCCAATGGTAGAGATAAAAAAAAATACGCATTAATTAAGTGAGTCTTTTACTCAGTGAATTCTGTGGAAAGTTTTCCCTGGAAAAGTACGTATAAAAAGTTTTTCTTGTTACGTGTTCGCATCCATCTTCTTGTTCGCGTTATTAATTATTAATACAAGGAAGGCGACTTCGTATGCATTAATATTTTTATAAGTAATTTGGAGCAATACCTACCTATAGCTTTAATATAACAGGTCGCGATATCATCTGGGAAACAATACGTATTGTTTACTGATACTGTGCGGTTTAGTGATAATTTATCTTTGGAATAAGACGTAATAACTAATACCCCGTACCTACTTACAACCTCACGGATAACTTTTATTTGAAATCAAAGTATGAATGAACACAAAATAATTGTCAATATAAAAGTTTTCCATTTATTTATCTATACTATGATAACGCGTAAAATTGTAAATGTATACACCTTATGTGACTGACTAAGAATTTTAGAACAAACGAGTTACAAATAGTAACTATTTTAGGAATACATAAAAACCGTACCAACTATTGTATTTGTAGTATAAAAAGTAGGTAGTGTATTGAAGTGTGTTAGAACCGTGTTCCGAGCACGGATACGTGGCGCTGAGCGGGGCGAGGCAAGGCGCCAGCGACCATTCTCGTTTGCACGATGGCTATCAGAAACGCAATCCTCTATTCCTCGCAGTGCTAATCAATGAATAATTACTCTGTTTAAGGGGCACCTCTATAAATAGCCAGGCTGGAGCGCTGACCTGAAGCGACGGGGTAGCGCGCTCGACACCGGCGGACGGCCGACCTGTCAGATCAAAAAACCAATTGAGCGCTTGTAGCAGCTATAAACGACTACGGCGGATTTATCAGACGTGCTATCGAAAATTTATTAAATACAATTAACACTTAAAATGGTTAAAGAAATACTCATATATGACAAATTATCCGTATAAATGTACTTGTCGATATAAGGCTTATTATCTTGCTTAGATTCGTATCAAAAGTTTGTGTACCAGCTGTCGATAACTTCAGGATACTTCAAGCTAATAACCGGTAAAATAATTCAAACTTTTTTTTAAATTTACTATCTCCAGAGATTACCCCCTGTCGGTTTAGTTTAACGTCACAAATTCAGGAACCTACAAACGTTTCTGCTTATAATATTAATATAGACTATGCATATGAATATATTTCGGCAATCACATATTTATTAATAATATGAATATTCATAATGTAGTATAAATATGAGCAAACTAAGCCGTTTATCCCGATTAGGCCGCTGTAATGGCGGTACTGGTTACAGCCTCTCCCTGTGCGCGTCCCCCCGCGCCCCGCGCCCCCCCCCCCCCCGCGCCCCGCCCCGCCCCCCCCCCCCCCCCGCCCGCGCCCGCCCACCGCCCCCCCCCCCCCCCCGCGCCCCCGCTCACCCGCGCCCGCCCGCCGCGATCTCCCGCCCGGACTCGACACGCCTCTATCTACGTATGCTGTCCTTTTTTGCTAAATTACCTTAAGGAACCCGTATGACAAATATAGAAAAGATAATAATTTACGTACTTATCCTTACATCCTTAGCTATTTCTACATTAAATTCTCTTATAGCTTGCATTTTATGCGATCTCGAAAATGTCATTGTGACATTGTATACGACCAATAATTATAGATAAGTGATAGAGTTTCCATAGCTATGAAAATATATGAAATAAAGTGGGAATAGTTATACCAGGTAAGTCGAGAGCGACTGTACCAAATTTAAAGATTTTAAGTTCCGAATGGCAGAATAATTTAAAACATTAACAAGTAAAGAGAAGGGCACGCAGGCAAAACCCCGAGACAAAGCTGCAATAACAATATAAAGAATTAATGTAAAATATGCATCATTCTAAATGTTACATACCTACCTATTATAAAAAGTTTCGTTAAAATTTTCAAAGTTCAAATTTGTGCCATTGTCTCGTCTATAATTTTTAAACTCTTGATGTCTTATCAACCAGCAATATTAATAGCCTATCCATAATTGAGCAATACTTGCAATTTATGGAAAAGTATTCGAAAATTTTGAACCAACCTAGAAACCGGAAAACTCTATTTAAAAAAAACCAGCCCGTAAGAGCAAACAGTTAAGATACAAATAAAAACACACACTATCGGGGAGACACGAAGATCTCCTATAATAAGACCCCGTTCAGTTGCGACGGTCTCTACAAAATATTTATAGGGAATTTTGCAAATAACGGTAATTTTAAACGAAGCTATCGAAGCAAGTGCATATGGTCACGTTGGGGTTATCAGTTATCGGGCCGACTTCAGCCACTTATTATGCGACATACATTTACCCGCTATTTTTGTTTCATTTGACGAAATCGTGATCCTGATCATGATCGTGCGCTAAGTAAATGAAACTTAGGTGAATGCAAATTCAAACTAGGCAATCTCTGAGTCACTTGTCAGTATAAACATGTAGATAACGTTGACTCTAACTGTACCTTTATTGTGACGCGTTATAATTACTAGCTAGTGAGCTCAGAAATAGTTCCGATGTCGATATATTTTTTTGAAAATAGACTCTCACACATACTGGTAGCAGCCAAACCTCAAGTTTATTTTGACTATAAACAACGGCAATGACATAGACACTTGTTAGTAAGTAAGTTGCCACAAGGTCCATTGTGGCGCGACCAGCGACCGGTGACCGATCGGCGGCGTGGAACAAATGCGGAGACGACGCCAATTTGCCACTCAACATGACAGACATTCGCCACTTATTTGTATAACGTTAACTTGCTCCACTAAGCAACATATTTTTTCACAGAACTACATTTTAGACTTTACATGGAATTCACATTAACTAGTCCACGATCTATTTAATAATAAACTATGGTATTGTAGACAAAACGTAATTAAGGGCGCCAGAACGGCCTTGAGTTCAGGCGAGATAGAAAGAACCTGTAGGAGAAAAAAGGATGAAGACGATATAGCGGCGATTAAACTTGTTGTAACGAATTACGGCATTGCAAGGACGAGGTAAAGTTGAATATTGCATCAGAGTGGTCGCGAATACGGGCAGGCAACGCTCGCGAGGAATGTTAGCGCGCAGTTGTAGCTGCGCCGGCGCAGAGAAGCGCTCGCCGCTCGCCGCTCGCCCAGCGCCCAGCGCCCGTGACTCACCGACCGGACATCTCACCACATACGATTGGGGAAATACGCCTCTAATAATAATGGATATGATCGGTTCTCATAAAAAACCACTGACTACATGACGTTATCTCATTTTACCCCGAATTATTGAAAGATCATGAGCGACTTGCGAATAAAAACTATTCCACTTAAATACAACATTTCCTCGTATCCATTTCTCCCAAACGCCACATAATATGTACAATGTAAATGGTACCTAATATGTATTTCATATTTCATTTCTAAAAATTTAGTAAGATTACTAGTACGTAACATAAGTAAGTAAGCAAAAAACTTATAGTTAAAAGAAAACAGAAGAAAAGAGGATGTACATATCGTATATACCCAAAAGAATTTAAATTAATTTATAGTAAAAAAAGATTTATTTTCACATTGTATTTCCATTATTTTACTCGTATGTGGCATAAAATAAAAGACTCATTATTATTTTTGTAAACAGATTCGCCGTACATCCTTCCTTGAGAATAAAAAATTGGCAAACATAAATTAAAAGATTTGTCTTTGACGACTTTATGTATAAATTGTTTTGTATAACATCGACCTCATTTCGGTTGTAATATATGAATAAATACCTACTCTAGGACGACATGAATATACAAAGCTTTTTTATCAACTTTGTTTTAAATACATATTTTTCTTTATCAATTTATATTTAAAAAAAAATAGGTACGTTCAGTTCTAACCTATTCCAACTATGCTGATTTGTACATTTTGATTTCATAGTAAAGGTGACGCAATTGGAAGTAATTACGGGGTATCA
>JADANM010001810.1:5560425-5588895 GCA_026213755.1 Eurema hecabe
ATTACTCACCGCTCTGATTTTCCAAAGGTTATCAACCTTATTCTGTTATATGTTTGTTAGAAGAGTAAGTTTGATTTTTACACCTTTCGTAGATTTAAATATACCAACTTTGCTAACGGTGAACTTTTCCAAGCTGTAGTAAGCGTTACCAGTCTTTCCTTCAAATTTTACTCAAGGGTAGTGAAACCCTTATAACAAAATATAGAGGCCTCTTTTTATTTAGTAATAAGATTATGAGATATTTTTTTATGATATAGGCTCTAACTCTAAGCAGGAGGTTCGCATACCTTCGGTAGGCGGAATACGTATGACTAAAATCGCTTGTTTTTTTTAACATTAGATAATATAATAAAAAACAATAAAACAAAGAAACTATTAATTAGATTAATATTTAAGTACTACGGTCCCCATTCATAACTAGCCTAAATCATCATAAATACACTTTGATAAAGCTACTTCTTAAGTCTTAACCTTTAATCAGTGGTCAACCATAACAAAGATAGATGCTTATAAATGTAGTTAAAAGATTAGATTATATTCCAAATACTGCAATGGACCAATATTAGGTAATTTTAGAAGCGTCCTATATATTATTGATTAGCCCGCGCAGCAGATGGCCGGCACGGACCGCCGTCTGCGACCCTCCCGCGCTGCGCCGCCGCCGCCCCACCTCACCCCCGATTGAGATTTATCCTCCCGAAACGTCCCCTGTACCGAACCGGACTATGCGACTTATATAAAGTTTCCGCAATTCCGCGGTGAACATTTGCGCGGCAAATTTAGCAGTTCCTTTGTAAATATTTTCGAAGGGCACGTCAACGTACGACGAGTCATTAATAATGACAATGACTGATATTAACGACTAATTCGCAACGACAAAAGCCCCATCTGTTACTGCAATCGCATTTAGCTGTACTTACACCAAAACTGCAATTTATTTAATTATTTTGTTGTCTATTTTTATCAAATAAGATTTAATAAATATTTTTTAAAATTTTGGTTTTGTTCGTTATAGAATTACAAAAGCTTAAGCTACTTATAACGTATCACCGAATACGGAAAAACATGCAGTGTTTTGTATTTACAACTTTTCCACAATTGATATATTATTGCATATTTGTAAGCAGACATCTTATGCACTCAGTTATTTATATTCTCGCTAATCTATAAAAAGATCCTCTGTAACAACACGTTTAAGAACATCATTTAGCTATTTTTGTCTGTAAGATCAGGTTAGTACATTTATAGATACAGATAATGTAAAAGCAATGAATAACTCTGTGTAAGTAGAAGCGAGTGAAATGCGAATAAATAAAAACTATATTATGACGTGAACGAGCATAACAGTCCAGAAATCACGTAACACAACAAAACGAGACAGTTCGTATCAAAGCATGCAACATGAAGTTACCTTTGATGCAGAACCTATGAAAATTCTTTATACTTATTGGAAATTTGCAAAGGCTCGAAAAAGGAATACAACTGTTGCTTTACGTAATCTGTGTCTAGACGGAAGCTGCCAATTGCCGGGAATTATCTTATTGCACATTTGATCTGTTTCGAATGTTATCGCTTTCAATTCATATTTCAGCTGCACTCTCATTCCACTGGAGTTTAACATTACAGTTTTACCAAGTGAAAAAGCATGACTTAAATAGCCATTTATATATGAAATATTAATATACATTCCACGGATGCCTCTTTTTTGCTAGTT
This sequence comes from Eurema hecabe, assembly GCA_026213755.1. NCBI lineage: Eukaryota > Metazoa > Arthropoda > Insecta > Lepidoptera > Pieridae > Terias > Terias hecabe. The sequence continues at coordinate 5,562,140 of JADANM010001810.1, forward strand.
GTTTATATTGTTAATTAAATAAAACGATGGAAATCATATGATACAGGAAATATATAATATGAAATGTCTTATCTGTTTTTACACCCTACTAGTTACAAACTGAAGGTCATTCACTAAAACTGAGTGGCCTGTGAGACTGAGTCTGAGTGCTAAAGCGCCAAGCTTCTTAGAAATTACAAAACGTATTATTATATTGCTTAGCTGACAGCGCGGGCGGTGGCGGTTTTAAGTTACATCGCGTCAAAGGGTCCTTTCAGTGTGTTTCTCATTAATTCTAATTATCTCTAAATATTTTCGTTTCAATAACTGGCGGCTGTCCTTTGATCTAACGTTTAATCTAACCTTCCTTCCGTATAAAGTTTTAATTGAAGTCAACGTTTAAATGATGTTTTATACAGTTTGCTAATGAATAAATAATAGTTGTTTTAGTATAATCACATAAAATGCTATTCAAATGAAACTCCGATATAAGTGATTTGAAAACGCCTGCAGCTTTTTGTGTTTTGACAATTTTCGGCTTAAATTTTTTGTTCTTTCATAGAATATTTTTTAATATAGAAAATATAACTTCCACAAAAATGCAATAGTCTTAGTATTATAGCTTGCTTAGAATTGATAATAGAAGTTTAATCGCTCTACAGCTAAAATTAATAAGAAAATCAAAGGCCAAATAACACTGAAGCGAAACACACGAGATGCAGGTCGTCTATAATCCGGTCATCATTCAATACACGGAGCAAGTGATTTATCGCTTCGAATGGGTCTACCCATTACCGTGTCACAATCAATAATAGCCGCACCGTTCCTACACTGATAAATTTTACCTATTTCTACCTCAAAGTCATTAGTGAAGACTACGAGTTAGAACACCATTAAAGGATTAGACATGAAAATATTATCCCTCTCGGGTTTAATGCGTTTTCTTGAAATACAACAAAAGAAAACTATTTAGCTTACGTCACGTATGAAAATTTATAAGCCTTTAAAAACATAACATGTTCCGTCGAAGCAGCGCCTTTCGCTTCAATTATGTCGTGGGAGAGTTATTCCGAACTGTCAAACATTTTAGACCAAGCTATTTGAACAACAAAAGCATTTACTGCCAATTCTATTTTATTATTTATATTTTCATTTTATATAAAAACACAAATTACGAGTTAATGTCTTAAAATAAAATTTTTACACGCTTTTTATTAGTTTAAAAGTAACCAAACTAAGTACGAAATATCCTCCGCATTTGACTTAAATAATAATTAATTTAAACATGATTGTAATTTGTTTCCTTAGAACTTTCTTTTGTTATCAAACACATTATTATTAACTTCGATCTTTTGTATTATAAATATACCGAAATCGAGTTATTAGTGTACTGGCACTAAAACAAAAAATTTTCACACAACCCACCCTTCAAAAATTCAAATAAAGTTCTCTTCTACAAGTGACCGCGCAATGCCAGTGATCGTTATTTTTAGGAATTATTATCTTATAATATTTCAATAATAGGTACTTGTCTAATACACTATTAGTTGTGTACAAAGAACAAACACTATTACCAAACACTTCAACATCAACGGTATTTTCCAGAAGCGTACGTTCAATATACCTAAATTAAATGTTTCTTATAAATTGTGTATTTGAATAACTTTTCCAAGTAAGTTTTATACTGAAATCAATTTAAATTTTAAGCAAACAATGACACTTTAGACATTTTAGATAAATATAATTCTAAAGTAAAATGAACGTAATGTACCGTATTTTATTTGGTACAATTGAACATATTTGACGGAAATTTATTATTGGAGATGAAAAAAATTAACATACTTTTTACTTAATATAGATTAGGTCAAAGGCGCTATTCAGTTTAATAGACTGACCTATGAAGGTGTGTTGTATGTTTCTAGGTCAATGAATGTACGTATATTTGATCAATGGTTTGGTCTATGAGATAATGAGTATTTCCTTGCAATTATAGTTTTATTTATATTTATAATATTATAATAAAGAGTGTTGTCCCTTTTAGATTTTAAAATACATAAGACGCTATTTTAAGTTAATATTGAAATCAGCATTACATATAAAGAACTAAAACAAAACATTAATTTATCATACATGTTACCAGATCATTCAATACGATATGAAAATCCATGAATGTATTAAAATTAAAACTTGCAAGCTATTCGTTTAACCGTCAGCGACGTTAAAGGATTATACTTAGGAGAATTCTTTTATTTACCCTAAGCGGCTATTTACTTAGAAGTTGTGTGGAGGCTTGTGGTCGTACGAAATACCAACACATGTACGTGGTAGGCAGGTCAAGTGAACGGACGTCTGTCTCAGCCGCCGGAACGTCTATTTGTCTTAACGCAATACCTGTCAATAGCCGTCTTAAGTTCATTGGCATGCCCACTTTGGCGCATTCATTGCGTAGAATTTATGCACTGTGCTTGCACACCACCATTTTGTTCAGTACTTACCAAACTGGTATCGACTATCGAGCTCTGTAACGTGATCTTTAGCTTGCCATTAACTTGTTGACACATTAAATACTCAATCATTGCACCTAACTAAAGGCTTAGTTTAAGTTTAAGTTGTAGACACTCGAAAGCTCACTTCCTCAAATAAAAGCAAGTCTGAATGGTTTACGAACAAATCTGGTATTTCATTATAGAACCCACTGAATTAAATAAACTGACATCTTGTGGTACGATCCTAATTTGACAGTGTTACACCTTTAGCCTTTATTCTGTCAAAAGAAATGTACCTAAATATTGAGAGGTATCTAAAAACATCACCACACTACATTCAATAAAAAATATTATGACAATTTAAAAATTCTCTAGTATTAAGACACCTATAACTGAACTGTTCAATGAACATTTTATTACACTAATTATTCAGCCAGCATTCCAAAATTGTTTTTTCGACATCGCTGCGTATAACAGCGTCCGGTACTACATAACAGATGTAGCCTGAAACTGGACTCGTAAACCTTATTTACCAGAACTCGTCTCCACTCCTTATATAAACTAACCATTTAGTCTGTTTAATTAATTTGTTGAAGCAAATACATTAAAATAGTGCGTAAGTAACAAGTTTTAGATTTAATGTTATTAAAGCTTTTAGTTAATCGCCAAAAGTGAATTGGAAAACAATCACTTTCTGACATTGACCTATAAACAAAACAGTTTTATATTATTTGTAACTACTAGAACTTTAATGCCACTCTTTTAAATGATGACGTTAAACGCAAGTGATATTTTATGGATATGCGGAATGAAAGGCTTAATTAACGAAATTTTATTCGGCGTGGCGGCTTTGTCAAACCTATGTCCAGACATCAAGGTAAGATAAAATAAAAATAAGGCTCATTAATTTAGTAATTATGTCTGGACTTTATCTGCAAGTACAGTCGACTATGTATAATATTAAACCCGTAGTTCTGTTCGCTACATGGAATATATTTCCAAAATAACTATGAGGTAGTGATTTAGTAAACTAATGCAATTAGTACAATTTTTGTCTGACTGTCTGTATAACCGTTACAGAAACAAAAAGTAACTCCATTTTTTAAGGCTTACGTCGCGTGTGCAACTTAATGGTTAAAATAACGCAGAAATAATAAAATGAAATAATGTACAAAAATACATACACTGGAGTACATGTATGCGAAAAATATGTTTTAGTGTAAGTTTTGCTTGGACAATAGATCAAAATTGAGCAATTTTATGTAACAGAACAAGTTTAAGTTTCTCTGATTATATGAAACTCAATATTAATAAATATTTTTGTGTTTTAAGTGCATTCCAATTAACTAGCAAACAGACTTAAAAAAGTGTTTTAAGCGGTTTGTTATTGTAATTGCGCCGAATTTATTAACTGACATTTCTTCCTACTTTTAAGATCCAGTTTGTTCTAAATGACGTCAATTCTAAATAGGGCTGCTATGTGCTCGAAAATTCTATAAAGGTGAGTTAAAAATATTATATGTGTGCATAATATCCACATTATAAATAATATCTATAGTATTTTAATAATAAATTAAGACGTTCATAAGTAAATAACAGCTCATTAAAATACATGTATCTATGGAATGTTCATATATTATTATTCATTTTAATTATTTGTATATAATTCTATATTTATACCTTTTTAAAACAGTGGTGTTAAAAATAGGTTTCATAAAAAAACAAAATGCATGAAAAATAAAAGAACGAACTACACTTACTTACACTGTTTTTGAAGTTTTATCAATTGACGGCCTTATCGATAAGAAGCGATACCTTCCAGGGAAGAATATTACAGCGCTAATTAATAATATAAAATAGACTAACGCGACAGATAATAATATTTACATATATCAGATACACATAATTACATATACAATACAGATTATAAAATACTGATACATCCTAGTAAAGGTGAAGAGATAAAAAGAGATAACAATAAATACATATGATTAAAGGAAATTCAGAAAGGCAGCAACATGATGTGCAAAAGTCTAAACCAAAACAAGAAATCAAAAAAATATATTTTTCCACTAACACTTGTGATTTTCTTTTGTTCAAGGATGTTAATTGCTGCCATTCTTTTCTGATTACATCAGATACCAAATTTGATGATTGAATCTAAATCATCAAATTAAACATTAAAAAACGCTTCTATCGATTAAATGACAACCCTAGCTATAAAGGGCATCATGTTCATATAAGTACTAGTCTACCTATTATCTGCAAGAACTCTCGTTGTCGTAATAAGTCAATACACAGGTAATTTGAACACTAGTGATAATTGAAACTGTGTTCAATATTTTGTAACAAAACAAGGAATACAAAGGGCATTACACTCTATTTGTAAACACAGAGACCAATGGTCGTCGCCTTGACGACACGTGTCCCCTCAGATGCCGATCATCAAATTATCACTTGAGGCCACACAGGCACACTCGCATCTCATCTAAGTAGATCTAACGAGATGTACAAAAATTTTATGGAAATTGTTGAAATTCGAACACAATACCGGTTGGCGACGCGCGACGCGACGTAGAACAGCGACGAATATCATGAATCATACGAATATTTAACGATTTGATTCGCTAATTCTTTCACGTAAATTTGATTGCAAAAAGAGTGATTAATGGACGAAGTATAAAGGTAAATTATAATAACGTCATAATTCATGTATTAAATAAAAACTCGTAAGAATTTCTTTATGGTAAATCGGAGGTTATCAAAGTATCTTTTATTTCTTCAAAATTCTTCATTAATTTAGGGCAATAAAATATATCACGCAATAGAATTTTTCAATTTAATTAAATTTACCTATGATTTGTTAGGTTAATGCCGTTCTAAATTAATTTTTCTGTATAAACTTCTCCAAAAGTTTCAAAGCCGAAATCTAATATATTCCAAAGACGGAAATGATTAAACTTCACAAAATCAATCACTTTATAGATAGATGCGTAGTTTCGAGGTTGTTGCACAGGAGGTGCGTTAGACCACGCATTATAATAATAATTTAATGCCTTCAACGCGAGTGTAATCATTAATGTGTTGTAATTTAACTTTAATTCTTGCAAATTAAGCATGTAGCGGTAAAATGTTTTAGATCCTCTTAGCTTTTGCCTGCGACTCCTTTAGCGTTTCTTTTTTCACCTGATACCTGGGGACAATGTACTGGGAACATTTCCCGTGAAGGAAATTTTAGCTATTTACAAATGATTCAATGTAATTGCATACGTCTACAATAGACAAAGGATGTCTTTCCATTAACAAGTCTAACAAGCAAAATGACTCTATGGTCAAGCTACTCTGTTAGATGTTTTGTTTAAAGGCTTTTTGATAAACTATTTTGATTTAAAATGCAGAAAATCCATTTAATTAATAATTTAAATAAACGCAATAAAAGACAAAAATAACGTTTTTAATTTAAAGTTTATAAACATATGTATAAGGAAAAAGACAGTCTCAATTCCCGAATATAAACCCAAGTCACATGAAAAAGCATTAAAATCCCAAATTTGTTTCTACATATAAATCGCCGAAAGAATCGAATCTTAATTGGTATTTAATGCACGAATTGCCTTTAGAAAGAATCGGTTACCTGCAAAGTAAATCTGAATGTTCACCAAATAAATAAGATTACTCAGATAATATCAAAGTTCAAACACCTCGTGAGACAGGAAACGTAATATCCTTCAATAATAATGTATGTTTAATGAACGAGTGCGATTAGTGGTTTTACAAATTTAATGGCAAACAAACTCCTTAGTTATGCGTTGTAATCGAGCTCGTAGTCATCACGAAAATATGTCGTTTTAAATCGAAATGATACAATTGGCAAATTTGATTTCCGCTGGGGGATACCTACCTCATTTAACGACGTTATAACCATTAATCACTTGGAAGGGCTGTGACATTTGACATTTGTATCATTTAACTAACATTTTACGAATATTGTCCATTTCATATATTTAAAAAATGTCCTCATGTAAACTAAGTAGACATATAATATTATTTTGGATTCGAGTACATACAAATCTCATGGAATCCTAAATAATATTATGCAATTATCCCAAATACTGTTGTTAACACCTGGGTGAATCACTTCAAACACAACATGCACATTATTTACTTTTATGCAACTTTAGCCATAAAGTTTTTTTTTTATAATTTTGTTAAAGTAATTCATATGAAGATAAAAAAATAAATTTATGTGGGGTTTGCAAGTGCGCGGCGAATAAAGTGGCCGGCGATTCAGCGGTCAATGTTCGCCATCCACAATCCACATTTTGGAAGGTCGTCGCGCGGCCTTCTTTCGACGGAGCGAGTATCAAAATATAGATAATGATTCTGTACCGGACACCCCGTGTTTAGTTGAATACGCCAACAGTTATGCGGGCATTCGTGATGAGATGTAGGTTATGTTTCTGTGCCGCCGTCCATTTTAGTTAAAGCTTAAATTGAACGAATAATTGAACACTATATTTATCGAGTTCTCTTCTAGTGGCTCGAATAAGAACGCGATCTTGACGTAATTTTATGCTTGTCTAATTACGTCTTTCAAATTGATCGTATTTTAAAATATATCTTATTATTTTCTGACCTTCCAGAGACATTATCACAATGGTTTAATAAGTCTTTCCTGCGAATACCTTTGTGGGAACGTCAGGGAATGAGTCACGTCGCAAACAAAATACGAGAACCCTTTGTATTGAATAAATTTAAAAGGACACATACATGAGTGTTATTTGTATGCTAAAGCGGCGTAAATTATTTCGATTAACGTATCTTGTTTGACTTTTGAAATTCTGATGTTGTTCCTTTAATATTTTTGGAAATACTGTCTTTATTTTTGAAAGTAGAAATATACTTACTAAAAGGTCTAGATTATTTTAGAATTTGACACAAAATGATTCGAACTTGTTGCTAAACTGGTACCCACAGCTTTAGCCATGTAACATGTTTCAAACAGATAGATGATGACCTCGAAAAGAAAATCATGCAGTACTCCCGACCGTTATAATAACGAGGTCATTTATCAACTTTGTATTTGTTTCTGTTTATGTATGCGCATTGAGATAGAGATTAGATTATACTAATTCATAACTCAATACATCGTTGGAGTTCAAAGATCAAAATTCATCAAATCAATACGCATATAATTATTATTTTTAATTACAGCGTATTTAATTGTTTTTATTTTATGAAAGGTTAAAAACGTTACAACGTAATACACAAATTTTGTTTATTCATCAAAAGTATGTATTTGTATATTAAATATACGAAAATTTATGTATAAGTTAAAGGAGAATGTGGTATCAGAAATAGCGCAACGAAGACATAAAAGGAATAAAACCATTTAAAAGAAATTTCGCAAACGTAAGTACCTAGTGTGACATAAAATCGTGACTAGGTCCTTAAACGACCCCATAATCCCTAATGAGAAATCCAGTCGCTTTTAAAGTTGTTTTACTGATCTTTTTAGATTGAATTACCTACCTAGTACATGGTAGTTACCTTTCATGATCCCATGAATTTAAACTTTTTTTTGCATACATACCACATTCTATTTTCGTCCTAAAGTGGAGGTTTTAAACGTAATTTATTCCATGGCATTCAATTTATATTTTTACGGCAAAACTATGACACCACTTATGAGCTATTATTATAACGGGTCACGCTTTCAAGTTTTTTAGTTGAAATTCGACAACGACCTTTTGTAGCTTTGTCCTTGTAAAGGCCGGTCTATTAGCCATTATTTAATTAAAAGAAGTTATATTACCTGTTGATCACCGTATAAATTTTAAAGCAGAAAGACGTGACGAGACGAGTTATTACGCAAACTTCTTGCACGATGTTTAAGGAAGTAACCTTTAACTTCTGGTACAGTACGTACAAATATTAGTATAAGATTATAACTTATGCACGAGTATGATTAATTGAATAATTAATTAATAGTATTTCTGTATAAAAGATTTAGCTGTAAAATTCTTAATACAATCAGAACCAATTAGTTGTTTGAACATTATTAATTTCATATGAGAGGCGTAAATTTTATAATCTACTATGTTTAAAATGTAAGGATTTTATTAAATTAACGATCAAGAGTTCTAAGACTTATATTACAATTTACAATTGGTCAACGATGATCAATGAGGATGGTCAATATTATATTAATATCTATCCACCTTTATATTGATATATTAATATTTTGTAAAAATATTTCCCAGTGTAATTGGTCAATAGCTGAGAGGTCTATGTTATCGAGAATAAGTATCCTATACTTTTTAATTCTTTAAAAATTCATGTAAACATAAAGATTGAATTATTTTAAAGGACCTTAGGTCTATACAGATTCGCGGACGAGTCTGCGAAGGTGCCCGGGATTCCCTACTCTCTGCGGCAGAATGATAAACAGTGGGGTTTTGGTCGGTAGAAGTCCGACATAACCTGTGGTCCTTCCCCGAGGTCCATGGGTATCCTATGAGGATTAGATACACGGTTAACATATTTATAACACCATAACGTGTTATTAAAATTAAAATCTTGACAGGCTGAAAAATAAATATTCTTTCCTTTTACGTACGAAACCATACGAAAAATAGTAAGTAAATATAAAAAGTTAAATGACGAAATTTTACTAAATATATATTTAAATATAGAAATGTGTTATGCTGAACTAAAAGTGTCGAAGGAATCGAGAGGCCGTAAGATGATTGATGTTGGGCGCGGACAGCCGGAGATGCAGTGAAAGCATTTAACGCAAGTACACGCATTTTGAGATGTGGCGACTAGCGGTATAAAGCATTGCCACAGTAAAATTTACACCGAATACACACGTTACAATTTTCTCGTACATTACACAATACGAATTTGTTAACGGGAATATCTCGAAACTCCACATTCGACTTTTTGTTTATACACAAGCTTAAATAAATTGATAATGTAGGTAATTTGGCGCCGGCGAGCCCCGTTATTCGCTACGCTAATGAGTTTATAATGGTGGTAATAATTGAGAATGATGATATATTTCGGAATTCAATGTCTATGTCAAATTAGTGCACAGCTCTCATGAAAGTAGAGCACGCATCTTGCTGCGTGGCCATTTGTTTTGATGGTACTTGTTGTAGGCACTTACTAAGGCAGTACTTATAAATAAGTAAAAGTGACTTTTTTCACAAAATAGAAATCGATGTTTCTTTCATATCTTCCCTGCTCGTATCAGCTCATTCCAAATATATTAATACAAACATTGTTCATAAATTCAAGAAAAACCTATCTATAATATAAATATATTTTTATAATGAATATCATCACTTACAAATAATTAATCTGTGGTACATTAAATAATTATAACAGAGCTTGCTTCATTTAAATCGTAAGCTATAAATATGTCTTTTAATTAGCTGTCTTCGTTAGTCGAATTAGCAAGGCGTGCAAACAATGTGATCATATTATAGAGAACTTTTTATTTGTGAAGTCCACAGAGCAAAGTAACTCGGGCACGGGTGAGCGTACAGCAGAGGTGTAAATTATTGAGCTCGCAGTTAAATAGAGTTCATAACGGAACGGATTGTTGAAACAATTTGAACACATCGGACTCATTCCGACAACCGGTCTATCTGTTGCTTAGATTATCACTTAAAGATTCCTCTTCGACTTGCTGCTCGCTCATAATAAATCTACGCTTTAATAACAAAAAAGAAATTACTAATGCGGTTTGTCGGCCGCAAAAATAAGTCTTTATATGTTCTCATAATCATTATTCACCACTGGCCTACGAATAATGACACGAAGAAAAAATGTTTAAATTTAGATTCCAATTGTGGCTAATTTTCTAAGAAGTTTTTCAGCTTGTCGTCGCCTTATAAACACTGTGAAGAAAAATTACTTCATTTCTATATAATTTAAGCCAATTATCCTTAGGTAGTTGTGTTTATTCTGGGAATGTATGAGGTAAAGTTTGAATTTTTACTACGTTATTAATTTAGTGTTAACAGTCCTAATGAATACAAGGAATAGTCGTTTTATTGTACATACATACTTGTTGCTTAACGCTGTATGGTTTATGAATATTATATATATAATTTTGATATGTTTAGGGGTATGCATATTTGGTATAAGCAATAACAGATCTAAAAATGGTTTTAGCGTTTCTTATTTGCTTTACAAAAGAGAAAGAAAATACTTTTATAATAATGTTTATTTGAACGCTTTCGCGCCAAGCCACACATCTCTTTTTCTCAATAGTCTTAGTTTAATCAACAGTATCGAGGAATATAATTTTGAGATAAAACGGCTTTTTACGGTACGTAATCTGGATAAATAATACAAAAACTCGCAAATCAATAAGTTTTAAAATCTCAATTAAAGCTCTAACCAAACAACCTTAAGCCGAAATGTGTAATACGTTCGCTTTTAATATATTTACAGGTAAGACTTAGTACCTACCAAGTATGGGCAAGTCAAATCTTATTTATAGTTTAAAATTCTTTACATCGACACTGATTTTAGTATACTTTATGGGTTCTGTTCATTTAATAATTAAGATGATTATATTTCTTTACCTTCGGAGAGTAAGAGTGAAAACACAACTCAACAAGAGCGATGCCTAACTGAAAGTGAAAAAAGTGGGCAAACAAGCCAAGGTCGCACTTACAAATTTATTGATAATGAAGTTAATTAATGATATCTCTGTTAATGAACACGAGTATAAAGCGCCGCAGTGAGGCCGCTGCGCACAAGTTGGTGACGCCATTGCTCCTAGCATCTTCCTTGTATAGTGACTCATCTCTGTCGAGATCGTGACCCGAAGTACGGATTTAAGTTTCTGGCTCCCGTCCTCTTAGACCTCTTGAATGAGTAATACTAATGACGACATTAGCCATAATACGTTTGATATTAAATATTGTAAGAATTAATTGAGTTATCTCAGTTCATTTATTATTTTTTACTTATAAAAGGGTTTTCTTATAAATTGTCCTTATCTGCTTAAAAAGATGAGGCTGATCATGCCAAACGTATTTTATTCAAGCTACTACCTACAGTTGTAATTATTCGCCTTTTGAGATAATATTCAAAACCATATTCAAATTTATACAGTGAGAAGACCTTATAAGAAGTATATGCCGTATAAATTTTGGTACGTTATAATATATTTTTGTTTTTTTTTTTAATGTAATTATGGAGTGGCAGCAGAAAATCGAATTTTTGAAGCTAAACAATTGAGCTATTACAGCGATCGTCTACGCTTTGAGTAATACTCAGGCAATGTAACGCGAAATGAACATCCGGCTAAGATAACATCGACGTTTATAAACAACGTATTGCAATTACGAATACGTGGCTCATTTATTCGACCTACCTGCTCTTAATGCATTAGCAAACATATAACATCCAAAACGTGACTTTTCTTCAATTTTCCAATATAATATATCATAAAAAATTCTCACACTTAAGCTCTTTCTACGCGTAGTATTCTTCTTCGGTCTTGGAATAATATTTGATAATTCTTTACGTTTTGAAAACTACTTAACCGAAGTTGTCAAGAACTGTCTTTTTAGGCTAAAAATGATTTATAAAATCCGTCCATTTATTAGTGTCGAAATACGTTCTCAGCTTTGTGAGTCTCTTATTCTATCAAAATTAAACTATTGCATTAACGTTTATAGTTCTTGTCTATTACAGAGATCACAAAGACTAATTCAAAGAGTACAAAACGCCTGCGCTAGATACATTTTTAATATTCCCCCTCAAACATCTGTCACCCCGTTCCTCCGAAATTCTAAAATGTTAAAAATGCGGCAAAGGCAACAGCTCCATCTAGCTTGCTTCTTGTTCGATCTCGTTAAATTCAAATGTCCTCCGTACTTATATCACAAACTACAATGGCGACAGAATAACTCTAAATATCCTGTGAGGAAAGCTACCAACCTACTGTCGATCCCTCAACACAGGACTTCGGCATTTCGGGGAAGTTTTAAATACTGTGCAACCAAATGTTGGAATAATATCCCACCCCCTCTTAGAGACCTTCGCTCTCGGGCCAGCTTTAAAGGTAAATATCGAATGTTTTTATATGAGCACGATATTAACAATTACAACTAGGTTGCACAGTATTATTAGTATTATTATGTATTTTTTGTGTATGTATATATGAGTGTATGTATGTATGTAAATATATTTATAGATTTTTCCTTTTATATACTTAAAAATTACATTCTAGAAACATCTATTGTATGTATAATATATATATTAATTGTCAACTTATATATTAAAGTATATATTCATGTTACACTGTTTCATCATCCCTTCTTTTCTCTCTTAATGTCATTCTCCCTCTTCCCCATTCCCCAGGCACTGGCAGAATACCAGCGCCGTGGCTAACGCTGCGGCATTACAGCTGAGCCAGGCACCTTTTCCTGGGCACAATGCACATACCTATTCTTGTGTGTACTTTTTATTTGTTTGTAAATGTCTATTGTATGTTTCTTCAGATGTATTTTGTTTTGTGTATTGTGTTGTGGAATAAAGTTTTTATCTATCTATCTATCTATCTAGTATGTTTATATCTTAGTTTTTGCAAAAATCATACTAAATGTAAAGCAGTCCTTGGTGAAAATTGTCAGTTGTGAATGAAGATACATGCCGTTTAATAAGTAATGAGGCGGTCACTCGACGCACATACCAATACACAGACGCTATAACCTAATCGTGTGAACGAGGACTTTGAGGTACGCAGAAATTTAACTCTAGACATGTATTAGTTCGCGATGGAAACTATTTTTCCATTCAAACATTAATTCATGTAGGATCATGTTATTTACATAATCGTGTGAATTTTCATATGCACAGTTATATTTAATTACTTTTTGCTTAAGCTCTTTTGTTATTGTACCACTGGTACTGGTGTATTGAAGCGGAAATTCATACTTTTTATCACAGTATTTGTACAAACTGTCCTGAAGGAATACTATTTATTTTACATAATATAATAGAAACATAAATAGTAATATGTATGTATTTTCGAATCAAGTTTTGAGCAATATGTTGATGTGGGCCATGATTGGCGATCGATTTTCGATCTTCAGATAAATAACGGCACCTTACTAATTATCTATTAGTGGCAACAATGGTCTCACGTCTGCGCGTCGATGGAAGTGGCGATACGGTCACGTCGTATCAATTCACTCTCCAAACTTTATTATTGTCTGCTTTCATATAACCGAAGACCATCGACGTACATCGAGCGACAAAACTCCGAAATCGCCATCGAACTGTGCCAAATTTAACACATAGTCTTCATGTTACTGATCACGCACAGAAAATGTCAATCGCGTAAACCCCAGTTATTCGGCACCAATAAGAATTAGAGTAATTTTGTTCCTATATATGCAAATGACGAGAGATAATTGAAATTCACTGGTGTGTTTGTATTTGCACACGTTCGCTATGATGCTAAGGTTTTACCTAGTTATACAAGAGGTCTATCAGACCAAAGCATTCCCAGGCGACATAAACAAATTCTGCTCACACCGGCGGCGAGGCGTCCGACAGAGCTGTCTTGCTATCAAGTCGCCACTCCACATAAAATAGTGCCATGTGTCAAATGTGTTATACGAGTAGTATGCTGCTAAATAGACAGTAATTTTTTTGTTACTTCCCAATCCCATTTTAGCTAAAGGATTTTTTATGTGGTAGTTGACTAAATATCTATCTTTTTCGCAAACTCAGGTATATAAATTAGACGATATAGGTATATCTTATTCTTGTTTATTATTATTGTCTATTCTGAAGACTTATTTTATGAATTTGATTTTCTAAAAACAATAGAGCAAATGAGCACGAATCACCACATCCAGGCACTCGCTGCGAGTATAACGGGATCGCAGCTCGACTCTGCACACAAATTAATGGTTACCGCTCAAGGCCGCCTACAAGTAATCGATACAGATTCATCAGTTTGTCGACTGTGAGAATATGACGCCTTCCGACTCATAACCAAAATTGAGGCCAAGAAAGCGGTTCATAGCTCTCAACGTCAAAGCTCACGTCAAAAAAGCTTATCCGTCAAAGCTGCCAGAGAAATTACAAGCAATTTTTACGTAATTGAATTCTTAATTCTCCCACAAAAAATCAAGTACAAGTTAGAGAAAGGACTTTTAACATTTTCGATTTCAATATCTACAACTCTCACCTCCATTGTAAAGAAGAGAAATTAAGACACGTTTATATGTAAATACATGAGTGAACGGATCATTCGATCAGTCAAAGTAACACAGAAAATATTTAATTAACTGCTTGGCGGGCGCGACAATGGTCCATTATCAAATTAGTTGTAATTAGTTCGAATTTGTGAAGCACAAGAGTATCGGCAGACGCGGACGGTTGCTAGGTTTTTACTTTGTAGGTGAATTTGTACTGTTAGCCGAGTTTCGTTTGGTTGCCAAGAGCTAACCTTGATGTATACTTTCAGTTACGGCGTCCATTTCGCAGTCTCTCGTTATTGTCGTCTTTTTGTAATCGACTTACTTAGTCACAAAAAATATCAATCAAAATTCTAGCACAACAGCCCAAAGCGATTTTAACAAAATTGCACATAATTTAATGTATTTTCTAATGCTTTGATATAATTAATGTTTACAATATAATAATTAAATATCGTCGATCAATTTCTATTAAACAAGATGTAATCATATAATTAAATTTAGACTTTCTCTTTTGATTGCCGTTGTCTGGAATTTAACACATTTATCAACGTGAATAAGTAAAAGTCCTATACTATAAACGGAGTTTAACATTCTAAATCTATAGATACATCATTCCGACAAAACATCATACAGTCTACCAATTTGAGATTAACGATAGAATATAGTATCATATAGTTGGTATATACATAGAATCAGTGTTCATAAAAAATAATTCTTATAATTTACAACACGTTGAATTTATCAAACCGCATTGAATCAATATTTATGTTAATTCTTAGTTAATTGTTTTGTGAAATGTGCATTCATGCGAATAAAATTTTTGTTTATTAACAGAAGGTAAATCCATTTCTTTGTATTTTTTTTTCTCATACAGTAGCTGATTACTAAATATTACCCACCTAATATTAATACAGTCGAAAATCAATTTAAATGCCAACATGTAAAAGGTAATTCTAAAAACTGCGCTTAGAATACGTTTTATAGGTACATAAAGACATATTGTTTTACAATCATAAGACTACGAAGAACCTCCCGACGTGCAAGTTCAGTGACTCTGCCTTCCTCTCTGAGTTCTGACTCGGCAGGAAGCTGTATTCGCGTTTACAGAACCTGTTTGCGTTACCTAACATTATCTGTATTTTGTTAAATTTTGGTCACAACAACCACAGACATACCTTACTCCAGTTATACTGTTATCCCGAGAGTTTAATGACTCTAAGAAGCAATCATTTACCCTCTTTCATTATTTGCCTAAAAGCCTTTTCTTGTGAAGAGGAATGTAAACAATAGAAAATTGTAAATTATGCAGTAGACTTTTAAGGTACCTATATCGTTAAAAAACTTTGGTAGACTATATTTTATTTACGAGTGATAGATGTATATTGTAATAGATGAAGTGTTGTTATATAACGAAATCGGTAAGAAACAATAAAAGATAGGTATTTGAGAGTAGTTTTCAGTTACATAACAATTAGCGAAGGAGCTAGCCGTCGGCGCGGCGGGCACGGCGGGCGCCGCGGCCGGGGTCAATGGCAAGCCGAGCGCAAGCTGCCACTTAGGTTCAAGGGTATCTTGGCCAGGCCTACATGTTATCGACATACCGTCAGACTACTTGCACCACCTAACCTATTATAAAATCTGCAAATATTCAAATCTCTTACACCGCAATAACAATGCTATAAATTTATCATATTTGTCTTAACGTGTCAAATCTTAACAAGCGACCGATATCAAATTAATTTATGTACTCGTTGTAAATTTTTAAAGTGAGAAAGAAATAAAATAATCATCTGACCATAAACATACCAAATAAAGGTTACGGATTATCGTGTTATTTTTATTATTTTAAATGAAAAACCCTTGGTATGGATCATGTTATTTTCGATTCGCTTTTTTAAAGACCACATTTATACGCTTCGTTAGATGTTTTTATAACAATTATTACCTACAAACTATGATCACGAAATAGTTGGAAAAATCATAAACAAGATACCTCAAGGATATTGCTTAATATTTTATAGTTTAAATGTTTCTATTTTGGGACTTATAAATGAAGAAAACTATTTCACGACTTAAATTATAATTTAATTCAAAACTTGAAAATTATCTGAGCAACAAGCATAACTTATCTGTAATTCTTTTTAAACATTATTATCATTTGTAAATATTCTATACTTTGCCTTTTCTAAATGGATACTAAAAATGGCAGTTAGAGCAGGAGCAAAATTTTCAATTTAAAAACAAAACACAAACGAGTCACCCGACCTACTGAAACGGAATGTTCTTGTGTTTTACCTTAAAATAAATATTAATAGACACCGACCACGAAAACCAATCTCGGAGGGTGGCAGTTAAGTGCCCTCAGCTTATTTTATAACGAAGCTCATTAATGAGTTGCACCCGAGGGTTTGCGAGAATGTATCCTGCTCCCTCTACCTAAAGTAACTAATATGTCAACCGCGCCCTTACTGCTGCTAACATTGTAGACATACTCGTATTGCTTAATTGTCTAGAATATATTACGTAAAAATATATGTGAGTGGCAATTGTCTCTCGCCTCTCGCTCTTCTTTGGAATTCTTTTTATAAATTTTAACGGAAACATAATTAATTACTGTAAGGAAATGGTAATTTTATGGAAAGTAATTCGATGTACTTATTGTAAATTCGCGACGTGGAGTCTGCTCTTCCTGTTAATTATTAATTAGCAAACGTGCAGAAGCGCTGATGTCTAATATAAAGCGTGTAACGCGCATGCGCGTGACCGTCCGCGTTGCTCGCTCTTATGAATGAATAGTGTGACGAAAACATTGTGAATGGAGGTCGTACGACAGACATTTGAGTACTAGCACAAAGGCTCGATGGCCATTTTACTTTTAAAAGTTAATCAAATGTATTTACGTGAAATTGTAAAACTTCTTATAATGCGTTAATTTCTCAAGAGCTGATTAAATGTCAAAATGTAAAAAGCTTTATGCGCACGAACCTTGGCGCTAATCAACATAATCCCATCGACGCTTATTGTCCACTCTTTTGTAGCACTTCTGTAAAGAGCTCATCACTAGAGATTATCTCATCATTCGCTTGAAATCGTGTTCACGAAGGCCTTCCTGACGCAGCTTTACCACAAAAACTGCCAAAATGCCTGCCGGATGAGCTAAGCCGCCCCGTCCTATTGCACGATTCATTGATTATATGTGTAAAAAATTTAATCATCGACTCAAGTTAATAATTCTATCGGAATCATAAAATTCTTTACAAATTGTCGAATAAGAAACTATAAAATGTTGTTGTTATGCCTTACTAGGAGGTAGTGTCATTATAAGTCACTTTCATGTTTAGTAGTGAAAAGTATCAGTAAAATATAAAAACGTATTTTTTCATTGAACAGGTTTTAATTAAGTCTGTAAGTAAATATGATGACGGTATAAATATTTGATCGACCGTAAATGTGTGGCTAAAAAAGCAAATAAACTATGTAGGTATTATATCTCAAATGAGGCAATCAATAAATTAATTATTGCTACCGAGTCCTATAAACGTTTATTTAGGGTGTCGTTGATATTAGTTATTTATTTCATTGTCATATATAAATCTCAATTTTAGATTTGATTAATATTTTACATTACCTATTCAATTATAGGTTATTAAATCCCAATAAATGCGAAATAACGAAATGTAAAGTAAAAAATTGTTAAGTTCTATTTTATTACGCATCGATTTTGGACATTATTATTAATTATTCGAACAAAACATTGTATAAAATCAAAATAATTCGACGAAAAAATGAAATCACAACCGGACGTTGATGGAATAGATAAAACCGTTGATGATGATATCAACACTATATAAACTTAATCGATGAACTACGAAATTATTGTTGTATACTACCACTAGGTATAGCATTTAAAACAACAAAGAGGTAATATGATGCAGTATTTTGACACTGGAGAAATAACTCACTCCGACATAAATAAATTTAAACCGAAAAACTGATACTACATTAAAAGAAGCCTGGAATAAGTTTTGTCAAAATAAATATTATTTCATGCACAGTTGATGAATGGTTATTTAAACACAGCACCATGTGCACTATTTAAAATGAATCAGGTACAATATCACAGCGACGCATTTAAAATACAATTATGAAAATGATCCACCAAAAAGATTATATATTTTTTTAAAGCTTTATTCCTTAATAAAAGAAATGGTTTAATTTGAAAAGTAATACATAATCAATTTATCAGTTTGTTCGCCGACAAAA
Source organism: Eurema hecabe (assembly GCA_026213755.1). Taxonomy (NCBI): domain Eukaryota; kingdom Metazoa; phylum Arthropoda; class Insecta; order Lepidoptera; family Pieridae; genus Terias; species Terias hecabe. Next base: position 5,581,110 of record JADANM010001810.1, read on the forward strand.
AAAGGTTCTTTTGCCGTATTATTTCAACTATTGAGGTTTTCTGTAGTAAACAAATAACATTCCTTATAGTGCGACTATAGCTCTGTTTTTCCAACGCCTCGAATGAATCATTTAGGAGCAATTAGCTCGTCATCGAGGACTATAAGCCTCGAACCGGAACTTTGAATTTAAAATAGGTATAAAGCGATCGTTGGCTTATCTAAAATTGTCTACGCGTAAGCCAACATATTTTGCTTATTTACCTTAACCATAACCCTCTTCAAAAGTCTAAAGTATTTTTATTCAATTAGGCTACATACACTTACGCTTTTTTGAATCCTCATGATATTACCGAGCATTTAAAAATAGAAATATAAGATATTTACTAAGGATTAAAATTATATACATATTATGACAGATCATTACTATGGAATATTTTCATAGAATTAGATTTTTTTAATTCGAACATTTTTTTTAATATTCCTAAAGCTAAAAATATAATTTATTTAATATTATACCTATATTTAAAAAAATTGTATTTATATATACTACATATAAATATTTTTTTTAGATAGCGTTGTGTATAAATGTATTGATGTATTTTATTTATTTATTATTTGTAATTTATAGTCATCTTACAATGGTCTTTCAGAACATATTTTTTACTGAATATACCAACAATGTAATAATATACATTTGTGATAAAACATTATAATCAAAGGTGAATATTGAAAAGTTGCCGTTAAGCCATAAAGACAAAAATGTTAATAGACTGCATTAAACGTCTACAATTACCACACACATCTCGACGGTTATGATCATATACGTACAGTTCACTATAAAAGTATACAAATAAAGATATGTTACAAAACAAATTCTAATATGATTATATCGTCCTCTTGTCATGCATATTATAAAATCTTGTCAAGATGATTTGTAATTTTGAATGTGTTGATGTAGTTTTTCCGTCGTTAATTGTAATAAGTACATCTGGGACAGCTGCATTTACAAATTTATTTTTGGGATTTATTTTTTGGAGTCAAACACATGTAGATAGATATATCTACGTGGTCTTATATAATATTAGATAAGTATTTATGAACAAAATTCATAATATCGAAATAATTTAAAATAAAAATAATTACAGTGCTTATGTCGTGACAAAAAAAAACTTTCTGATATTTTTTATAAGCCCTTCCACAAGACGATAATTAAATAACACAAATCAATGTCCATTAGTATAAATAACTATTAACATGACAAGATCCATTTGTAAAAAACCATTTTAAGATATAACCAAGTGATAATAAATTAATTTCGTAAAGGGTTGGACTTTAGCTCTACCTTTTATTATCAACAACCTATCCTTGATAGTCACGATTCTTAAAAAAACCCATATTATTTTCTTACGTATATTGCTTTTAAGATATCAATGTTATACTAAAATAAGTTTTCTGCAGGTTGTTACGTTAAGTTTCGTCCCCCCGGGGGAACGGGTATCCGAAAGAAGATTTTGTCCTCGAAAAAAAAACGTATCGAATATAAAACGATGGAACTTATTTATAAAATTTACTCGCACATAATACCTAATAAGCCATTTTTACCTACAAAACAAAGTATGACAAAAACTAAAAAAAATCAATTGATAATATTACTTAAGATTTCCTAATAGATCATTTCTTTATAAAAGGCCTTTAAAAGAAATAAATTTATTTTACACTGAAAGCACTCGTACGGTAATGAATAAATAAAATTATGCAATTATCAGCGCGTACGTAATGAGTGTATGCCGCTGTTTTATGCATATACTAAAATTGGTTTGATACTCAAGCTTAGGTCAGTAATGTATTCTAACGTGATAATTACTGAGAAATACTCGCTCCGTGCTTAGGTTGAGAAGCCTATGTTTATGTGGCGTTTTGCGATGCTCAAGCGCATGTAAGTGGCTAGCCAACACGATTCATCAGAAACTTCATTATTAACCTTGTTAGCTTGCGGAAATGTGAATAGTATTAAATAACTGCAACGTAATTACTACACATTTATAATAAATTTATGCCTTTATTAATTGAATTCTGGCTTTGAATTTTTCTTTTTCGAAATTGAAAATGTGTAATAAAATTTCGACATTAACGTACGTTCGACATTAACGATCCTAGTCTTAAATGAATAACTATGTCTATTGACAAAATGAATGTAGTTAAAAATATTAATTATTAAAAAAATCATAAATTTGAGTAGTTTTAAGTACTTTAACTATAATTTATTTAAATATATAATGCAAACGGGGGATTTAGGTGTTAGTGATTTGTTTCTTTTATTTAAAATAAAGTTACATAAAGAAATTGTAATACAAAGTACAAGTTATAAAATGTATAGCAGTGGTAATGTTCAATGTTATCTATAAATTGGATAGTTTGTTTTAATTAGCTACTTAATTCCCCTCGAGTCAGCCCCAAGGATCGACCGATGTGTTGCTACTCGTAGTTTTAAAGCCTAGCTGTAGGCTGTTTAATAGCACTAATTTCATAAAGCAACAACCGTTAGCATTGTAATAAGTTATTTTAGTACCTAATCTCCTCATAATTAGTCATTTGTCTCAATGATTTACGCCGAATGAATAAATTTAGTAGGTAATAAGTAATAGTAACCCTAAGCATGGAAACAGAACGTTCACTATAAGAGCCAAACGCTTCGTCAAGCCTGAAGCCGTTATTTTGTCATTATTCCTGATGCATCACTTGGAGCTATCGGATTCGAATTTTTAATAAGTGAACTATTCTGTGAGAACGATTTTTGTACAAAATCATGTTATAAGTGTATGTCATTGGACATTGTCTGGTGACACGCATTCTTTATTGAATAAATAACTTTGTTTATCTAGTTAGACACAAATTACATTTTATTTATTCAGATGGAAATCTAATTTAGATTTAGTTGTAATTTTATGTTAATAGTACGAAATATTGTCTTACCAAAACCAGTAAGTAAAATATTGAGGCAATCTAGAAGAAAGTTAGTTTGAAAATTTCATTAACCACATAAATATCAAACGTCTGCAATTTAGTCGTAACTCGGTATTTTAATGATAACGATGTGTAATTGCAACTTGTACTAATATTCAATCAAAGTAAATGTATTTTACAAAATCTATAGCAGCCCAATCGAAGATAACTGTATAATGTGGAAAATTTATAAATAATGTTTAGCATTGTACGTCTCTTTCGTGCATCCATCCCGTGGGTATTGTAAATAATCTAACGCAGCGCCCAAAGCGAGATGCGCACGGTAAATAAGAATAACGGGGCTTTTACAGCCTCGGCACCGCCGCGATGCGCCTTGTCTCGCCCTGCCTTGGAACTTCGCCAATTCTCAATACGCGATCTTAAACATTGGAATTTTACACTTCTGTGGTCGTAAATACACTGCTCCATTCCTTGACACAAACAGATAAATCGTACGTCCAGTGATATCATTGTCGGCCGATCGTCCACGATTGCTAATAAGTATCTCATGTCTAATGCAACGCCGTGAACCGGTAGACGGGCAACATTAATAGACCTTTAAGGAATTGAAATAGCGAGTATTGCTTCTATTTGTACCTACGTGTACCGATTATAACTATTTTTATATGTTTGGCACAAAAAACTACCTTTAGAATTTGCACTAACCTCGCTACGAATAAATGAATAGAATTTGTATAAGCTGACCTAAGAGCTTAAAAAACACTTTAAAAAGGATATAGAATAATATATTACTTCGAAATGAAGCAAGAGGTTGAATACGAGATTAAAACTTTAATTAAAGTGGAATTACTGGGTCAAGTGGTTATTTCAACCGACTTCTTTTTGTCGATGTATATTTAACTCCTATAAAAAGTTTGTTACTCTCTTTGTTGCAACGGTGAGTTTAAAGGTTCATTTCTGGCTTTTTAAAAATAATATAACTACATATTACATATTTTATAAACTATAAAAATGTGTTATTTAAAGGCCAGACTTTTATCGTTTATTTTTATATTTTGCGTGACAGGTTTACATGCAATAAATACGACCAAGATTTTGAACATATTATTTATAAGTATATTATTTAGGTAGTATTTATCTATGTAAATTCTACTTTAGGTCTGTTGGAAGGGAATACAAATATATTGTATAAATCGTTTTTTATATTAATTTAGATTCATAGTTTGGTTGCCTGGAAGATATTGCTTCCTAGCAATAAGGCCGCCAATTGGCTCAATTGTGTTTTTTTATAATGTAGTCATTCCTGTATACTTTTGGTCAATAAAGTGTTTTTTTATTTTATTTTATTCATTTATAGTTGTAGGTTTCCGTCTTCATTTATTGGATAACTATTTTATAGCCAGTTATAAATATACTCGTAGAAAGTAGTAAGATACTAAAATGTTAGGTACCTAAATCTACTTTTTGCTACAAATAAAATACTTTAGCCGTGATCATTGTTTATTAAAACATGTTTAAGGCAAAGAAAATATCCTTCAAAGATTTCTAAAAGAAAATGAAATTGTATATTAAACTCTATAGTTGCAAATAATTTTATTATAATTTGCTTTATTACAATATAATACTTTTTAGCTATAAAGTAAAAATATATCAGTTTAAGTGTACAATTAAAATCATCTCAATATCTAGCAAAAAATAATAGAAGAATATAGACTTTATGGAATAAAATGGAAAAATAAGGAATATTTCTTTAGAATCATTGACAGTGAGATGTTAAACGCTTAACAAAATTATATAAACATTAAAATAGTGTATTATCATATAGCTCATGATTTCTTTTATCTTTACTTACACAATTCATCTACTTTGCAGTCGGTTTGAACATTCATAGTTTACAAAAATCATTGTACTTACTAAACCAATCGGTTGCAGCAATACCGTTTAAAGCCACATTGAAGTAAAATAAAACATGCCCTATGTATTATAAACATAAGTCAACAATTAATTGAAACGATAAAATTAATATTACAACTATTACCACAAAACAAGGCAATTATTCCTTTAGTCAAAAATACCTACAAATTATGTACTTCATGGTTTATTAATATTAAATCTATCTAATCAGTAATCACTGTAACACGTCTACTATATAATAAGATGCAAAAACACCCAATTGTTGATATAAAGTATAAACGATTAAGTGGCAACACTAAATTTACGTAAGTATAAAAAAATAAAAAATAAAAATTATAATGTGTAACAATGAAAAATGAAGCCTTGAGACACACCGAAGTGAATTCCTAAAGCAGTTAACAAATTTCCATCATTATAATTATTTAATATAATATGTATCTATTAGTGTATTTACTTTGCTTAATCTATTCAATTCCTATAAAACTAAAGTGAAACACATTCAGGGCGTCGCATAAGCTCAGGCGACTAAAAATTTATTTTATTTATATTCTAAAACTACGGTTTGACAACATGTGTGTTGTATACGATTTCATTTTAACAAGGTTTAGTTAAATAATAATGCCGTTTTTTTACTTAGCATCACTGGTGTTAGCAGCAGGCGAAGGTTCTGTTGCTTTCTGAAACAAACAAAAAAAGTCATCTCAGTTAAGGCGCAATTCCACTTGCTCCTTTAAAGTATGAAAATATATATGTATGAATGTAATAAAGTGGTAAAAGTGTCCTTTGAGGCATACAATTTTGTTTAGCGTTAAAAGTTGCATACCCAAATGTTTCCTGTCTGGGTTTTTATAGAATGTTTATAGTGAATTTATGTACAAACAAAAGCTGTCATACAATTTATCATTTCAAGACTCACAGACTTCATAAAAAAAAACTATATCACTATTTCCTCATTATGTCGCGTCAAGTCAACTTTTGTATTTGTCTTTAGTCTCCAGTTCTGTGTGGTACCCAGTACCACTTTGATGATGGTATTAGGTACTAGTAGCTGCATAGAGTGAGGTGAGGGTTATGTTTTGTTTCCTGTCTATGTTATTAAAAAATGTGTGTTACCGTGGATTCGCAGTGCGCGGTCGCGGGTGCGGGTGCGGTCGCGGTCGCAGTCGCGGTCGCGGTCGCGGGCACGGTCGCGGGCAGGCCAGCCCAGTGCGCGAAGGAGGGCAGGTCGCGCGCGGGCAGGTCGGCCGCCAGCGCCTTGACGCGCAGGTTGCGGTCGTCCGTCAGCAGCACCACCGAGCACACGCGCCGCCCCCGCGCGCCCGCCGCGTCCGCCTCCACCCCCTCGCGCGCCTCGCGACCCTCTGCCCGCAAACATCCGTCATGTACTGTTACTACTAACATACTGTTACTATTCGTTTCGCTATCCGGGAAACACGGGAGTACGGGGTTAACCGCTAAACTGAATATTTAGTAGCATAATGTAGTAGGGATAAATTCTATCCATTTTAAATAAATATGTAAAAATATTGAACACTAGAAATACAATGACGGTTCATATACATTCGAAGATAGTATTCACATATGTGCTTTCAAAACCATTATTATTAATTGAATACATAATGTTCTGTATTGTACGCGTCTCACCCTGTTCGCTGGCCACGTTAGCTTGTAGATTGATAGCGGTGTCCAAGACGCGGTCGTCATTGCAGTGTCCGGGGCGGTGGTCCTCAGCGGTGAAGCTGGTCATGCGTGACGTCAGCACGGAGCCGCGGGCCGTCACCAGGCGGACTCCGCGAGACCGCTCCATACTGCCGTTGGTCCCTGCAGTGCCGCTGGTGCCGCTCACCCACGTGAGTGCGGCACGAGCGGCTTCCCCCAGCCGCGAGCATCGGCACAGACCCTCCAGCTCGCTCATCACTTTAAATATACGGTTCATTATAATCTTATAATTCATACATATTATATAATATCATTATGTTTATAAAGTTAATTATCTAAAAAAGTGAAAAATAACAATTAGACTTAATTTTATTAAAACGATCATAAATTTGACCAAAACTTATAATCATATTTTTATTTAAATAAATAATAAATCCTCAAAAAAAATAGAAGGAAAAAGTGATTGTTCTACTTCCTGCATTAGTGTATAAAGTTTTTCTTAATGAGTAATATTTATTAGTCAGGTTTTACTTAAAGCTGACGAAGACGTTGTCGTATGTTTCATTTCAAGTTAATATAAATAAACGTTTTTTTCGTAATTAATTTTAATAAGTCTGGGTTCAAAGTAGGAAGTGGCATCCTAATGCGTTCGAGGTAATAAACGCTAACATTTAACCTTGGGTTCATTGTTTTGCTTGGTTTTTCTTATTTTGTGCAATTTAATTAATTGCCTATTCGTGTTAACATGATTACAAATTAGATAAAAATAAACAAACAAACGAACTTAAAAGAACGAACGAACTTGAAATTATAAGTTTTAAGTGCATCCAAAATTTACGTTACGTTTTTTTTCTATTTAATAATATAAAAGGTATCCTGTATATTAGTTCCGCTTGAGAATTACATTTGTACCGCTGAAACATGACTATAATATAATAAGATAAGTCTAAGCCCTGTCTCATGTAGGGGACACAAGACCTTAAGTTTGTAAGTCAAATTGTTTTTTCTCTGAAGACACTGCTTTAAAACGGGATTCAAATAACTGATTTGAGACAATGACAATTCTTAACTGTAGCCATATTCTAACTTTGGTTGCATAAAATATCTTTTTTAATTTTATTAATTAAATTTTACTTTGACTTTGACTTTGACTCAGACTTCGACTTCGACTTCGACTTTGACTTAGACTTTAAACTTTGACTTTTACATTGAGTCAGACTTTGACGTTGACTTTGACTTTAGCTTTGTCATAGTGGTGTGTATCGCGC
>JADANM010001810.1:5603503-5618072 GCA_026213755.1 Eurema hecabe
TTGTATAGTAACCGTCAATTACCTTTAGCGCTGAACGAAACCTGCGCAGAAGTCAAAAATAAGGTATCGAGGTAGCGGTGTCCCAGTCGTGTTGTATTTCTCGCACTAATACGTCAATTACGAGCGCGATTCTACCGATGCGCAGCTATTCTCGTCAATCGCTAAACATTCGTGACGATTATTATACATTACATATTGGAATGTATGGAATGAGCTCCCTGGGCGGGTTTTGGAGGGTCAGGACTGCAGCGTTGCTTACCATCAGATGATCGTCATGAATGGTCAAATGCTCTTTTATCGCAGTAAAAAAAAAAACAAGATTTTCATGTTTTTAGTCATACTGAAATACTAATCTGAAATTAACACATCTGTTTTTTTTATTTTCTTATGATTAAAATTGTGGCCATGAGCTCAATTCAAATTTTAAAGGTAAATTAGATATTAGCCGAATTAACATACGCCTAAATTAATTCAATGGGTTTGTAATTACAATAAACAATGAACTATCTCTGTTAATATATGATTAATTATTATTCTTATTTTAGTTGAATTTTTCTGTATAGTAAGAATTTAAATTATTACCTCGTTCCAGCCTTGCATCGGGTTTGTTGGAATTCATTTGCACAATGATTGGCTTAGATGGATTGTGGGGATCATATAGTGTTTTCTGATGTCCATTCATTCCTCCACGTCTAAAAAATACACATAATAAGCCTTTTCCATGCTCATAAAAAATCATATTTATGCAAAATAAATACAGTACTTACACTTGATCTTTTTGTATGTGTGTTGCAGAACCATGTGGTAAAACTATGAGGCCAGGTTGCGATGTGGCTACCTCACTCACGGATTTATCTGATAGTACACTATTTAATCGATTTCGTTGATGAGAGTTGTCCTGTGACCTATGAAAGTTAATAAATTAAAATGAAAATGAAATGTAATGGAACATCTTATGGACAATGGTCTTCGCAGCCCATGAACAATTGTGGATAGTGATGGCTCTGAATTCAGTTGCCAGTCTAAAGCATGTTTAAATTTTTTTTCTGAAGTGCCTATAGTAAAATATATATTTATTATTTTACTAGCTGTGTCCCGGCGTTGTTCCCGTTCCCGGAGCAATACCGGGAGCTATCCTTCCTATCTTTTAAGTTGGATCAAACTGCACATGGTGAGCAAATTTTATTTAAAATCGGTTCAGTAGTTTAGGAATCAATCGCGGACAAACAACGTGACACGTAATTTATATATTTTAAATGTAAGTAAATACCGTTCAGAAGGATGATGTTTTTTAGCTTCCAAGATTTCCTCCCGCCAATTAGTGTTGGTGGGTGCGGGCGTGGCGCCGGGCGGGTGCGGCGACGGCTGCACGTTCTCGGAGTTGCGGCCCCGCCTGCGACCCGCTCGCTTATGCGACTTTCGGCCACTGCTCCCTGTTGTCGCTAAACCAAACTTTTAATAAACAACCTATAATACAGTCACGTATTTTTTGTACGTCTTTGAAGTGCGAGAGACCAAACATGGGGGTCAACGAACTGTAGATGTGTTGCCAGCAGTTAAGAATGTCGAATTTTAGTCGATTTGCTATTGCGCTACGCTATAATTATGTTTTAAATGTTAGTTTGCAAATTTACTTTTTTTTATTGTTCATTTAATTACATACAATTTTATATTTATATTTTTACATCAAGTATTATAGTTATCAATAAATTGATATCAATTAGGTTTGTTGGTACTTGTTTTATATTAAAATCGAGATTACCCCATATAGACTATATAAACTATCTACTACTACTAAGGTGTAATCTCGATTAATATCTTATAATTCGCTCTACATTTAACTACAACAGTATTGCACATTGAAAGCAACAAATCTTCTTAACATCAAAAGATTCAATAAATGAATGTCGTGAAAGGACAAAAAACTAACTGAGAAATATTTGTGGATAACATAACCTAAATATTAAGGCATATGGTTCTAACCTGTGTTATTAATTTCAACGTTTTCATTTGCAGGCTCTATACTGGCTGTACTCGGGGCTGGGGAGTGACGTCTTCTCTCCACACTTGTCGGGCGTCCACTTGCCCATGAGTTTTCATTCCTCCTCTGTAACATTTATTATTACCATAAATTTACTTTAAATAAGGCATTGCATATTTTTAACAGGATAAATTTAAAAAATAATTTTAGATTTCACATCATAATATGTTTGTGTTTATCGAAAAATAACATATACTGATGAAAGGAGCCAGACTTAATATTGGATAATGAATGTATTTTCATTTTATTTTCTCCACCAAGATACTTGTGTCTTACCTGATTTGTGGACGCCCAGTTGCTGCCCTTAGGTGCCGCAGACGGCACTCTGAATCCTTCATGGTCTCGTGGACTGAGCGCTCGATTGACTGACGTATCTCTACTGTTGCATTGTGATACAATTCTTCTACAAAATATAATTAAATATGATATACATAAGGAAGTAAGAAGTTAATTTTGTTATTCTTATTATGTGTAACTAGGGTATATGGTTGTTAAAATTTGCCTTGCTTAAATTTGTCATGGTGATAAATCAGACTGGATTAACACATAGAAATTACACAAGTGTAGCAGTCAATAAAATTACAAAAACATAACACCTAATGAATACCTTTCTGTACTGTGTTCTCGGCTATACGAACGTAACGATCTCCATCGGTCCAAATCATCTCTGCTGTTGCCAATGGTCGATGATCGATTACTTCGATGGCTGTCTCTTCTTTCCCTCTCCCGTTGTTTAAGCCCCGGCACATTGCTGTCATACTGGACACTTGCATTACTGTCTTTTCGATGGCGCTCCACGTCATTATGTACGCTTACATTGCTATCCTTTCGGTTGCGATCTTTTTTTTCTGAATTCTTGTGACCTCTGCTTCTACTCCTATAAAATTTATTAAATAAGTTTTGTGTTAAATATAGTTAGATAAGGTTAAATTATATTACACTAAAATAATACAGCAGAACAACTATCCATGGACCCCTTAATTTATTGATATTTGATTTTTTGTAATATCACAATGTTTCAAGTACTTTATGTAGCCTACTTGGATAAAGATATATTTGACTTTGACTTTATAACTTTATTTAATTAAATTTGGTCATAAAAATATAAAATTTATCAATTAATTATGTGCATTTCTTATGATCTGTAAGATTATTCTTTCCAATACCTTTTATCTCTGCCTCGACTCCTTTTTGACTCTTTATGTTCAGATGGTTTTATTTCTTGCAATGGTTTTGAACTTTGAGAAAAACTTGTAGATGTCTCTGAGATTTCATCAAGCTTAATATTTTTTTCAACTTCTTCTGTCCAATCCTGCAAATAGATAATATATTATTTAATTACAAAATTTATTGTGAGGTATAAAACAAAGTAACAACATGTCACCTGATATCAACATTGTCATATGCTCATTGGTTAAACAAGTATTAAGAAAAAACATCATGATAGTAAATTTAAAATATATGCTATGCACTAGTATGCTTATTACCCTATCTATATATGTATTCTAAAAGATATCGCCCCTGGAACAACATCCAAGCAATAAACCACTATATTCCGGTGGCAACACCCGGATAACAAGATTGCTATGTGTAAATGAGGGATTAATAAGCTAGCATACTTTGCAAAAATACATTAAGTAGTTTTGGTGTATGAGAGAGAGAGAGTAAATAGATCCATATATCCTTTTAGCCTTATATACCCGCATCTACCAATATGAACTATGCACATATAATATTTATAATATAACTAAGGATTGTAGTAATAAAATATTTACTTACCAAATTAGTCATATCAGAAAGACTAGTTTGAAAAGTATCATTGTCTTTTGAATATTCATTCTCATTTTTCCTTAAATCTGGTTCTTTATCTGTATCACTCACATAGTTTCCCACACCATTTTTAGACTCTAAAATTTTTTGTTAAATAATATTCATTTTACAGGTGAAAATTTATTTGATATATTAAAAGATTAAATTTTTTTTCAGTTATACACTAAATTAAAACCAATAAAATATCCTAATAATCTAAGCCCCATGTAAAAATAGCATATTTTTTAATATTTTAATACACAATCAAACACTTCTTTAAACTATCTATTATATCAAAACGAGTATAAGTTGTATGTTATTGTATTTAATCCAAAATTAATAAATTATTAATAATGCTTACCATTTTCAAATATCCCACTTTTGTCCTCAGCATTAGGTGTTCCTGGACTTTGTTTATTCATACTCTTATTTTCAATATCATGAGGTTCATACAAATTAGTATATGATCCACTAGGGGTTGATCTATGTGAGTTCTGAATATCATAATTCTTCAAATATGAATTAATAAACTTTTCTCTATCAAAGTTCTCATGCTCCCTTAACCGGCCCCTTCCTCGAGATGGTAGGGTTTGTGACCAACATGAACTTTGAATCTGTCCAGAACCATATTGAGGCAAATCATTATTCTGAGTTCTATTAAATTGGTCTATACTCTCAATACTGTGGTGACCAGATTGTTCTAAATATTTTTTCCTAAACCTAGGTGGTATATTATCCAAATTAACTATGTGTTTATGGCGTGGCTCAGTAGTGTATCCAGCTGAATTTCTACGACCTGAAGGAGGTTTTCCTCCTGAATTTGCCTTGTATCTGCCTGCCCATGTTTCCATACTTCTACTATCTCGATTACATTCATTTAGCCCTTGAACACTCTTTGCAGGAGAGGAAGATCTTGATATAGTATCATTCTTTAGGTGTCTATTAAAGTTAATATCATTCGACATACCCTCTTTATTTTGCATATCCTTTCTTGGACCTCTATGATATGACCCTGTACTACTACTATGATTATCCTGCTTGCCTTTGTTGTAATGACTAGAATGATCACTTCGAGTTTGTGTCTTGGATAGCCTATCACTTTCATTATATGAATCACCGGATCTAGCTTGGTACAGTTGTTGTTCTGGTTTTCGATATCGATTATTAACCATTTGTTCTTTCAGGGATTCAGATTCACCATTAACCGAGTTGACAGAGCCGTAATGACTTCGGTTTCTACCCTTATGGGTGTCATCTAAATCATAAGATTCCATCCTAACATCCGAACCATATTTCGATCGTCTTAATGGACCACTGCCTGGTTTGTACAATTTTTGTTGTGGTTTATTCTTCTTGTAATCTTTACAATCATCGTCCATAGCAATTCACATATGAAAATAAGAACTCTACAATAAATATAGTGTCTAAATATAATTTTAAAAAGTGAATAAAATTACAATTGCGCTACAAAATATAACTTACTACTGACATAATAAAGGTTATGTTGTAATGATTTATTTTAAATTCGATTTTTAATAAATTTTATCAATTTATCTAAATTATGAAGCAAAATCCTTAAGCTAAAAAATTGTATGTTTGAATCAAAAATTAAATATAACGAAAACAATGTATCAAATAATAAACGTTTGTTTTGTGTTCACAGATTATTGCAATCTAGAACTCCGAAGATTTTTTTTATTTTTACTAAATATAGATTTCATTAAACAGGTTATTAAGCAAATATCCACAGAATAAAATACAGTAGATTGATATTGAATATTAGATTGAACATAGCATTTAAAATTTCTAACTTATAGGTATTTAAAACAAATTTCAAGTCTTTTAAAATTGCATATTCAAAAATATTTAAAATATATATTTTAAAATAAAATATTTTAAGTCATGACAGAGTCAAAAAGCTCTGATAAGTTATGTAATACTTTTAATATATAAACAGGCAACTCTTATAAATGTCAAATTTAGAAAGTTGTCTATTATTGTACTGCGACTAATACAGTTTGAGAGTTTATGAAGAGTAATATTACAAACATTTTTTATAAAATTGGATTAAAACTAAGTTGTTTCACTATGTTTTCAACTAGCAAATTGCAATGGGTTTCTAACCCGTAGCTGACGTATTTTATATTTGTATGGATTAGAAATTGTACAGATTTTTAGTGATAAGTGTACCATCCGTGTTTATTTTTATCTTATATTATTTATTTCTGTTCATGATTAAGAAATAATGTCCTTCGAGTACTTGCCTGTAGCTGAAGACGAAAATGAGGAACCCATAGAACTTCCAGTTGAAGAAGATGGGACTTTGATGTTAACGACTGTGTCTGCGCAATTTCCAGGCTGCTGTGGTTTAAAATATCGACATCCGGATACTAAAACTTTTAGAGGTATTAGATTAAGAGACGGTAGGTTATACCCACCGCCAGAAGGATGGGGCAATCATCTATACATCTGCAGCTTCCCAAAGGAAAATAAAAGGAAATCAGGGGAAAGTTCTGAGAATTCGTTAATCAAAAATAAACGAAATGATAATTTATGCTCTGACTTAATTGTATTAGGATTACCATGGAAAGCAACAGAACAAACTGTACGTGAATATTTTGAAAAATTTGGAGAAGTGTTAATGGCACAATTAAAACGTGATCCAAAAACAGGAATGTCGAAAGGTTTCGCATTCATCCGTTTTTCTTCATATACATCACAAATGAGAGTATTGTCCCAGAGACACATGATTGATGGCCGTTGGTGTGATGTGCGAATACCGAATTCTAAGGAAGGATCTGTTACTTCAATGCCGTGTAAAGTTTTTGTGGGCAGATGCACTGAAGATTTATCAGCTAATGATCTAAGAGAATATTTCTCACAGTTTGGGGAAGTTACTGATGTATTTATCCCAAAACCATTCAGAGCTTTCAGTTTTATTACATTTTTGGATCCAGAAGTAGCACAAAGTTTGTGTGGTCAAGATCATATCATAAAAGGTGTGTCTGTAAATGTTTCAAATGCTTCACCAAAACAAAATAAGAGTAGTTCAAACCAACGAAACTTACCAAGTAGAAACTATGAAGAGAATCATCCTCATAATGCTTCTAACAACAACTCATGGAGTAGTCGCAACATGGATATGGTGAATATGCAAGCTTTGGGTATATCTGGTCAACATGGCCAGACTGCTGTAGCTGGAGGAGGGGGACAAGGCCAAGGTGGAAGTATGCCTCTAGGGATGGGAGGACTACCTGTCAATCAAGCCTTAGTTGCCGCAGCTTTAAACCAAGCGGCTGGGTGGGGCCTCATTAATAACATACCCTCTGGAGGTTCTGAACAAGGTGCCTTTGCAGGGCCAGCATCATCTGCTCCGCCAGCCCCACCAAACTTTCTGTCTTGGATGCAACAAGGTAACTCAGCTCAGGGTCCTTCTAGTCAGTGGGGTCAAAGGCACCAATCCCAAGGCCACTCAGTTTGATCCAGTGGTTTAATAAGCTCACAATAATCTCTGTGATTGTAGCAAAAAATTAGATAATATAATTTGAAATTATCAATGACACATATGGGGTGTTTTTTGGTGTAGAGTGGTTTGCTACTGGTGTTATACATTTAATTTATTATGAATTGCTTGTTTTTGTTGTTTTTCTTCAATCATTTTTAGCAAAATAGTTTTGGATCACATTTTAATTGTAATTTACGTATCATATAACAGTCTTCTATGTTTATTGGTGTGCTAACATTGAAATAAGTAATGTAACCATTGTGGAATTACCATAAGCTTTTTGCCATATGTTTTATATATTTACTTTGGGTTGACATAAGATAATTTAAAATGCACATGTTCACTTTATCAACTAAAAAATCAATATAATATAATACAGTTAAAACAAAGTATCCAAAAATATCATTAGAGGTGTAGTATCAGGAGACATTATTTGATTGCTACTTTTATCAATTTTTATCAGTATAAACTTCTTGCTCTACAACACTATTTGTAAACAACTATATCTACATATAATTTTATTTCTCTAACATCTTTATTCTAAGAAAAAATTTTAAACATTGCTTTTTCTTGTTTCAACAAATAATATATTTTAATGTTTTGATTTATTTACAAGATGTGTATGAGGATTGAAGCTTGTTTTGTTTTGTGTTGTCATATTTATTATTGATGAGATAAATTAACATACTAGAGAAATGTAACTGTACCTACGATAGATTAAGAGTACTATGGTTTTGTACATTATTAGGTATATGTTTTCCAACAGACTGTTGAAAGTTCATACTTGTGTATAGTAAAAGATAGAGAATCTATTGATTGTTATCATTGTTTAACAAAATAAATAATGTTGATTATAATATATTTATTCTATGTTCCCTCAAGACATGTGGCTTAAATTGAGGATAAGTATATATTTTTGACGAAATAAATGGGTAGAATATTTTTGTGACCATGCTATATTATGGAATTGTTTATTGAATGGGTACCTAGCTGTAGTCGTAAGAAACATGGCATAAGTGAGACAGTGAATTCTAGTGTGTCTAAGAGACGAAGCTGTTTGTACAAAATTCAAGACTGTAAATAAGGTAAAGGTCAGATACAATGTATAGATATGTTTAAAATAACTAATTATAATAGAACATTTATAATGGCAATAGAAATTATTTTGTGGTATATGTAAGAGGTTTAACAAATACAATTCAGTGTTTTGAAGATTATGTTGTAACATATTTATATATTATGAAAAACAAGTATGGATGACATTTGTAAGAAGCTATAGAAATCTCGTGTACGTAAGGCCCCTGATCCTCTCGGCGTTTTATGACGTTTTTCAAGTTTGTTATTCCACACATTGTCTAAAACAACAATGCAAGTGGCGTGGACGCAACATTCGCGCTCTACCTTCTTTAGACTGAAAAGTCAATACTCATGGAACGCCAAATAGAGGCCTCATAATACTAACGTCTAACACATGTTTCTGATATTTTTCTCTTTTATATGAATTCGCTGATTTAAAAGTCTATTAAATAAATTACTCATCACTATTTGCTCTTCTTAAAGTTATCATAATTATAGGCATATGAACTTTTGCTTTTATATTGTGAAAGTAGTAAGACACACTTCGCTATATATTCAAGTATCGTCTTAACTAATAAACAATTAAATTCACTTAATGTAACTTGTTTAAATACGAGAGTTTTTCAAAAGTTGGTCTCTCGATACACTTTTCCTTAAAATGCGTCGCTCTACTTTCGCCTATTACATAGCTTTTCTTTTAACAATAAATAATTAATTAAAAGAATATCCTTTTTTGCCCAGATGTTTGAGTAACTGTATTGTATATGCATAACTTGGCAATACATTTCAAGAAATATAATGTATTTTGAACTATTATTAAAAAATGTCACCATGATTTGAGATAGGTGATTCTTATTTTCTATAATTTTACTAATATATTGTTGGATCGTCATTTTTTTTATTAATTATCGCCATTGCCAATTGTGTAAAAGTATGTCGGAGGGTACCTATTCATTACATTGAAAAGAAAATATTATGTGCTATAATGTAATAATATATTTTGTTACTATAAATAATAAAGAATGATTTGAATTGTTTTCATTGTATAGTTTTGCTTGGTTTTGTTTGTTTTATTAACTTATTGACTACGGTGGGCAATCATTATTTAATGTTTATTACGTATTGGAAAAAAAAATATTATGTGCGTGTCTGTTAAAAATTTACACATATGTATCTTGAGTTTTTTATCCATGGAGTCAATTCTTTGAAACTGGTTTAAATGTTGACATAATATGAAAACGGCAAAGATATACAAAATTAAAAATTTTCAGAACATGTTAATTTTATTGTCGTTTTGAACTAATGTGCAATAATATGCAAAAATGTTTGTATAAAAGTATTTTATCAATACCTAATATTACCGTGCAATGGACGAACATTTTATAAACAATTATTAATTAACACAATTATTATGTAAAATATCCATGTTCATGTGTGCGCTTAGTCATTACATATTTACTTGTGTAACTCTTTCTCACAGTTCAATAGGATCAAAGAAACAAGGTGCTAATTCGGATAACTTGATGCATATAATTTTATGCGCCTCTACCCCTATGCATTATAGCTACTTATCTTCAACATGCGAAAAAAAACACTAATTAAGCCTTGTATCTCAAATTACTTTATTTTGTTACAAACACAATGAGAATGTTTAGCTGAAATTTTTAACTGTAAATTTTCCCTTTGATTACATTACACGCACATATATGAAGTCAGATTACCCGTTTCTAAATGTTGTTTTAGCTAGTATATCAAACAAAAAAGTTGTATAACTTTACCTAAATTTATACCTATCCTTTAAAATAAATCTTCTTAATGTGTTTGAAATAAACATAATATTTTTTTTAAAGAAAGTTGGACATGCTACTTAAAAATTTACAATATATTTCATACCTCCATTTATTGTGTAGCAAATGTAAAAAGTAACACTCATATGAAATCTGTTTTTATTTAACTTTGTACAATAATTAAAACTTTGAAAATTATTATTTGGTAGTTTGACGAACTAACAGGGATTTGAGAGGATAAAAAAAGCGAATCATAACACAATATTCTTAAACTAGAGTTGTGAAAGTCGTTTAGCTACGTTAAAACTTTATGCTATTTCAAACCAATCATGAAGATTTTTTATCCTTTGACCATTGTTTTTTTTAATTAATCGATACTAGAAGTATATATAGCGCCCAATTGTTACTTTTTTTCTATTTATATGCCTGTTTTATTGATTCTATTGAAATTTATTTTGTGTCTGCATTGATTGAATAAAGTACTTAAAATAAAAAATATTTTTATATGATTTTAATTCACACTCAATTAAATGACCTTACCTATATACATTAAATATGATTGGAATTTACTCTTAGTAGGTAGGTCTATTACCACGCGCCTCAAATCTTTAGTGGGTAGTCGAATAAAATATCAATCGTCACATCTGTTTTGAAGACGTTTCGATACTGTTTAACAGACTTTATTTCAAAAATAATGATAGGATTCAACTGTTACATCCTCCCAAAATTTACCGGTCGTTTAGTTTAAATCGGACATAGTTTAAAGGATAAAAATAAAAACCGCCCAATTGCAAATCGCCCACTTATAAAATTTGCAATGAACACGTCTAACCCTTTCATATGTACATGTATGTGTGTACTTTGTAGATACATTGATAAAGTATGATTTTTTTAAGAACCTCAGGAGACCGAGTTCATTTCAACATAGATAGAGCTACGAGTTCGAAAGCTTTACGCTATATGTATAAAGCACACAAACGCCAGAGAAAGAAATTTAATGTTCTGTTTTCACAATCAGCAATTAAACCCTAAAATATGACAATCCGGCTTTGTTGTGCCGTGTGATCTATCATAAACAAAGTTTTTACTTCTCATGTTTTAAAAAAAGAATAACCGATTGCTCACATAATCTAAATTTATTTATGTACTTATTTAATCTTACCTATAATTAAAATAGAACCCTAAGGGAAACAATATAATTGAAGTAAAAATTATTCAAAGCAGTTTTCTTATTCGAGTTATGAGAACCTCCTTATTGAACTCGGTTAAAACTTGGCACATCTATTTGTAGTTGTAAGTGGAGAATATCTAGATGGCGCTGTTAACTGCACGAGTAAATTTTATGTTATGTGTGAACAAATAATTAATTGAAAAAGTCATCGCATCAAGGGTCGACCGACGTTATCGAACACCCTGTTTATACAGTTTTATAGTATTTCTCATTAACTCTTAATCTTGCTGATTACTTACCACGAAAGAACATACTTCGTGTCACTCCTTTTGTGCTAACTGCACTGTAGAATTAATATTATCATGTGAATCAACATTATTTATTTGCCAATGGGCAATGAGTATATATTTAAGCATTATACATATTAATATGTGTACTGCCGTTTCATCACCCACAGAAAGAGGTCAATTTCAATTCGCAAATTGTGTCTTAAAATTGCACCATAAATAAAGTGTATCTTTCTAATTCGATTACGATTCACGGACATGTGCCCATGTGCCCATATTTTACAAATAAAGTAAAAGCAACCAAAGACAGTCGTCACTAATTACATACGACACTGTCACTGTGAAATTTCTAGCATTTTTACTGCTTCAATAAATAATCAGGTTACATTTAATTATATACATTTTACATAAAATGAAAAGTTAACTATGGAGCCACAACGAAAAAAGGAGGCAGGACCAGTAGCACCCAGTAGTATTAAAGCTGCCCGGAAAAGTTTCGCTGTTACAAATACCTATTTGAAAAATGTTACTCCTCAGAAGGAAATCGTTACTGTTCATACCAGTTCCCCTAGCATTGAACGTCGATCTTTTAATAGTGAACAAAATCAAGTCTATCAAGGAGAGGTTAATGTACTTTCAATAATGTATGTCCTTCATTATTTACCTGTAAATACTTTTAAAATGTTTTGGTTGATATGCATAGGAGTTGTTTTCTTTAGTTTTTAAATATATAACTATTATATTATTAAAAGGGTAATTCCATTGGAACTTACCTTTATTTTAGAAGACATATATAGTTTAACAAGTTTTTAAATAATTTACAAGGTAGACTATTTTTGGATGTCAATTCCTCTATTTTTAGCGATACAAACAAGGACATTATGTGTTGCAAGTATACAGAGGATACGAAAGACATCGCTGCGGGTTTCATAGACGGAATAATCAGGTTGTTTGACTGCTCTACTGGAAACTGCACGCACACACTCGTTGACGACGAATGTCGCTCTTATCCAGGCCCCGTGACAGCGATCAAACATAGACCTGTTAGTAAGGCGCATCCCATCACAAACATGCTATTGTCGTCTTGTTAGTACTTATCTCTACTACTGCTATCAATAGCTCTGTACAAATGTATATCGACCACCTTAATACTTAAATTGCAAAGTAATAAAGCTATCCACAGATGTCAACGGTTGCATTAAATGTTGGAAGTATAAGTACGATCAATGCATATATACTATCAGAGAAAAGAGACAAACTCTTGGGATATGTTATCATCCGCGATTTACAAAATTTGTTACTTTTGGAGATGATGCCAAGCTTAATATGTATGATGAGGAAGCCCAAACGCAAGAAAGAACCTTTTATTCTAGGTAAGATTTTTTTGGTATTAGATAGGTATAGTTTCAACATGAAATTACAATCTAATTGAATCTACTTCAATATTTACGCCTTTTCACTTTTCATTTGAACCCTGGACCCATATACCCCTTTGAGCACGTTACAATATTCATTGTGCACTGTAAATAACAATGTGAATGTGGTATTAAATAATTACGATGAGTATTCGCGAAGTAATAGAAAAAGCAATATTATTGTTTTAGTCAAAGGAAAAATATAATTGATGGGCACACGTCGAGAATATTTGCATGTGTTTTTAATCCCAAATCTCATCATGAACTTATTTCGGGCGGATGGGATGACACAGTTATGTGTTGGGATGACAGGCAACCCTACGCAACGAGACATTTCTTGGGTGTACATATGTGTGGTGAAGGACTGGATTTCGATAAGCCGGGAAAACAGGTATACATTTTTTTATTGCTAAGAATGATGCGTATAATTCATTAATATAAATAGCAAACCGAAGATATCTATGTCAATACTAGGCTCAAAAGAAATCGTTTCCAGAACCGAAAATGAATTACAAAATAAAATCAATGTTTTAATTGTTTTAACCCTAAGAAAAACAATATATTTTATTTTTGTATGTAGATACTGACGTGTTCTTGGCAAGAAAAGGACAATATACAAATTTGGGATTACGGCTCTTGCAAACTTATTGAAACAATAGTACCAGATAACCACCAGTGCAAGCAGTATTGTGGCAAGTTTGTTCCGCAAACAAATTTAGCAGTGATCGGCGGATCAGATTCAAACATTTTACGCGTAGTAGATATCAATATGAAAATGGTGATTACCACTTATGTGTTTTGGTTAACGCATGCTTAAAGAAACTTCAAATATTTTTCTGTATCATTTTCAGTCCGAATGTTTGATACGAAACAACCCAGGTGCAATATACGCATTTGATTTTGGTACCGTCAGGCGAAAAATGACCAAAGTGCCTGACACATACAAGAAAGTCAGTGAAATACAAAATGTCCCCCGAGTTGCTTTCGTCACAGAAAAACGCCTGCAAGTTGTCGATTTTGGATAATATTTACCCACCTGAGATCAATAAGTTTTAAGAAAAACATCGCATAAAAGTTGCACATCAGTTATATAATTTTATTCTTTTTACATTTTCTCTACACACAAACAGCTGTTTAATACAATTTTATGTGATAGACACAATACACTGTGGTTTCATTTGTAAATTGTATATAAAACTCTAGAAAGATAAAATATCGAGTTTGGCAAGAATTCATAATAAATAAAACAATAATATTTCTACATAGTATTATACACAGGATTCGAACACCTATTATTTGACCGATTAAGGTTGAGCCTCGTCAATGGATGAGTTTTCCCATGTTGCAATTGTTTTTTAGTTTGAGCTTTCGACATCACAGTTGAAACTACTAAGTCGGTATAGTCCAATGGCGCCAGAGCCATCACCGTCGGCACCGCGGGCGGGCGCTCCGCCCCCGCGCCCCGCCCCGCGCCGCT
>JADANM010001810.1:5618172-5661271 GCA_026213755.1 Eurema hecabe
GGCCAGGCGGCGGCGGCGCGGCCCGGCGCGCAGCCACGTGTCCGCCGGCGCCGACGCCGACAGCCGCCCGCCCCACGTCGAAGCGCCGCGGTCACGCGCTCTCTCCATGCGCGCTGCGGCGCTGGCGAGCTCCTTTAATATGGCACACGTTTCATTGAATTTGCGCTCGTTGTCCGAGATGTCGGCGGGGACGCGCGAGGGCGCGCGGCCGCGCGGCTCCGACTGCTCGCTGATGATGCTGAGGTCGGAGGGCGTCTTCTGCGGGGCGGGCGAGTCGGGCGCGCGCTCGTCGGGCCGCTCGCGGGGCCGCCTGGGCTCGTCGCGCGCCACGAGCTGCGGGCGCGCCGCGCGCGTGTCGTACGAGCCCCACGAGGAGTGGCGCGACAGGTCGGGCACCACGGCGCTGTCGAACGAGCTCCACGAGCTCTGCCGGCTCGAGGGCAGAGCGTCGTCGTCGACGGCTCGTCTGTCGTCACAGTCTAGAACGCGATCCGCGAAACCGTAAATAACATCACTCGGTTTGAGTTTGACGTCCATTATACCACTATCACTCTTCACTATATTGTCACTATCACTATTATTCCTGAGCTCCTCGCTCGCCGCCCAGGGGGCGACTCCCGGATCCCAAGTGTGAATTTTATCGGCTTCGTTTTCAGCTTGTGGAAATTTGTGACCTGGGTTTTTTATGGGAGATTTACTTATCTCGACCTGATTAGATAAACATACGTTATCCATAAGATTATTAAAATTTAATCGCTGATTCCTTCTCGGAATATCTTTTTTATCTACAGAAGCGGCATTCTCTATTTCATTTACAATATGCTTAACGGAAGGCGCGCCTTCCTCTTTTAATCTAATGATTTGATTTGGCGATACGCTGTAACTGCCACTCGCACAGGGCATTAGCATATGTCGAGTTTCTGAAGCTAAATTTTCTAGAGACACTGATGTGGGTGGAAGCAGCTCGGAAGCTAGTTTAGTGTCAGGTGACCAAGACCGAGGTCTCCCGGTGTAGGAGCCCGTCAACGCCAAGGCCAGGGGCATAGGGTCTATTATCTTATTTTCTATTTTAGACGTATTTTTAGGGGACTTAAGATTAGTTTCTGACTTAGACCTTTGTAGCTTTTCTTTATTTTTCATTGCATCTAATATACCTTGGTATGTCTCTAGTTGATTTAAAAAATTTGTATTAGGTTTGATACAGCTTCTTTTAGCTTTAACGTGCTTAAGAGCTTTGTCAAAATTCCAATTGAAAGCCTTCATTGCATATGCAATGACCACAGATGCAGATCGACTGATCCCCATTTTACAATGTACGAGAACTTTCGAGCCTTCGTTTCTGGCTTTATTTATATACTTATATGTGTTATCCCAATGTTTCAGCAGGTCAGTCTTTTCGTCGTCATATACTCTTACGTTTAAGTAATCGAACATACCCGGAAAAAAATTATCTATTTCTCTCGTCACATTTAATATGTGTCGCACCCTGAAAGCACAATGAATACCATAGTTAATATACGATATATTGATCTACACTAATATTATAAATGCGAAAGTAACTCTGTCAGTCTGTCTGTCTTTCCATCACGCTAAAACAACTGAACCGATTAGAACGAAATTTACTTTATTTTTTTTAAATCAACCCCCAAAAGATTGCGCCAGGGGTTGAAACTTTTACGCTTTCACGGCGAAACCGCTGAACCGATTGTAATGAAATTTGGTACACAGATGGTCTAGAGCCTGAGATAAAACATAGGCTACTTTTTAAGTGGAAAAGTGGAGACGCGGGCAGGCAACAGCTAGTAGTAAAAATATAACTGTATTTTAATCAACATTGTATTAAATTGAACAATGATCATGGAGAGATGTGAGATTTGTCAAGTTGTTTTTTACGTTACATTCTATACGTGTAACGAGCCAATGCAAAAATCCTTTCAGAAGCTAAACATATTAATGACCCTCAAACATATCAAATAAAAAAGGAAAGGCTAGTACAAAGCATACCCGTTCCTTTGCAATTCTTCTAGGTTACTGGCGTTCCATTCGGAGCCCAAGTACACGTGGTCGAATATTTCCGTGGGCGCGTCCATCTGGCCCAGGATGGTGAGCATCTCCTGGTCTATGAAGGACTTGTACTCGGCCAGGTCCATGTCCAGCTCGTCCTCGAGCCGCCCGCGGATCGCCTTGCTGGTCACTTCGTCGAGATCCACGCTCATCATTATTTCTTTCAGCGTACATCTGATCACGCGCTCCGTCTCATCTCTTTCACGTGGCCTGCAATATGGAAAGCTTTATAAGTCAATGGGTAAATAGAAGTGGTCAGGAAGGATGTAATCTCACTAAGAACCAAAGGAAGGATATTCGACTAGTCTTAACTAGACTTAGATGGCATGAGTAGGTGTCGAGGAGTTTTATACACACGATTCAGAATTCAGAGCAGCTAGCGGCCGCTACAGAAGTGTGGTTATAGAGTAGAAGAATATAAAGTGTTTCAATATTATAACCTAGATTATTGTTATGTACAGCTCGCGTCATTTATGTTTAGAGCTGGACGAGAATAGCTGCGCATCGGTAGAATCGCGCTCGTAATTGACGTATTGGTGCGAGAAAGACAACACGACTGGGACAACCAATCAACGCTCGCGCACTCGACGATCATGCGCCCCGCCGCTACCTCGATACCTTATTTTTGACTTCTGCGCAGGTTTCATTTAGCGCTAACGATTCGTGCCGCGACCTATATATTTCCATTTCAACCTTTGTGTTTTAAAAAAAGACGTATAACGAAGTTTCGTGCCGATTCTTCTCTATAGAGAATATTTTCCGAACCGGTGGTACATTATAGTGTTTGTATCACAATTTAAAGGTGTTAGTGTATGCATTAATTCAAGAGGAAAATATCTGTTTAGTAAAATGTTTTCAAAGAAAAACTCATACCTAGTCTATACTAATATATAAAGCTGAAGAGTTTGTTTGTTTGTTTGTTTAAACACGCTAATCTCAGGAATTACTGGTTCGAATTGAAAAATTCTTTTTTTATTTAATAGACAATATATCGAGGAAGGCTTTAGGCTACATAACTTCACGCTGCGACTAATAGGAGCTAAGATATAATGGAAAACGTGGAAAAAACGGGGAAAATTATTCATCTTTGAGGGTTTCCTTTGCGTGCGCTGCAAAAACGGATCAAGATACCAAAAAATATGTATGAAAGAATTATTCCTCTTTAAATGATCTAAAAAAAGTTCGCGACAGTATATGTCAGATTTACTCATTATAACATAATAATAGAAATACAATCCGTCGGGGACGAAGTCGCGAGCAACAGCTAGTCTGATATAAAATATAAGAATCAATAAATATCACGTTTTTGGGAAAGTTATAGCTGATTTAGAATGAAATAATAACATACAAAATAATACGTAATCACATAGGACGTAATAACTTATATCGCATGCATAACTAATTAAGAAAAAAAAATTAAGTATGGTAGTATGTCTGATCACAAATTGTTCCACTCGGGATTTTGCAGCAAATGCGTTTAATTAGCGTATTTACCAACGTCCGATCCTTAGCGAGGTCGAGAATTGAGGTCTAGGTACCGTAAACGTTTTATATAGTAATGAGATTTATAACCAAACAATATCGGACGCTTAACATAATCGAATTAAAATGAATTTATAATAAAATATTAAGTAATATTTTTATCTCAGTACCAATAATTTAATTTCAAATGTGTAGGTACTGTGTTTGATTTTTAATTGTGGTTAGTGTATCATACAATTCTTAATACTGTAAATAAATTAAATGACCGTTGTGTTGTGTAAATTAAAGATTTTCTTATTTCTAATCACAGACATCATAATATGTAAAACTTTACGGAATCTTTAAATTTTGTTTGTTACTGGTCCAGTACTGAAGCAACTTACTAGCCCTTCTAGGTTTTTTTAAGCTTTCTTGATACTATATATGTGTTACGCTACTTATTCTTTCCCTATATTTAGGTAGTAAAAAATCATCCAAGCAATTGCAATTCCTTTTCGAACTATTTTATATTTCCCTTACAATATGATACAACGAGCCTACGTGTCACTCGTTGGAAAATAATTAACTGACTGTATCAGGACCGCCTTGCCTAACAAAATAGGGGCTCCTATTTTGAATTACCCCTTCTTGTATTTGGATTAGATCACGCGTCGCATCAACTGATTTCACAAGTCTTTGACTTGCATCTTGAAGTGAAGTCGACTTGCAGCTCTCAAGACGTCTAGGTTAGGAGAAGGTATGAGGGCTGAGGGTATCTGAAAGGCATCCGTGATCCGGCAAGCATAGCGCACTCACTTGAGCCTGAGCGAGTCGGGCGAGGGCGGGCGGCGCGACTCGATGCAGTCCATGGCGTGCCACTCGTTGAGGCAGGAGCGGTCGGAGTCCACGCGCGCCTCGTAGTGGCCGCACCACGCGTGCGACGCGCCGCCCGCGAAGTGGTTGCTGGCGCGCGCGCGCGCGCTGGCGCGGTGCAGCGTCTGCAGCGCCGACCTGCCGCCGCACCACGCTTCATTTGAGACAATGCGCTCATACGCGTCTATCGATCTTATTTACATATCAACTAGATAGTACAAAAATAATTCACTATATGACCCAAAAATGTTTTTAGAACGAAATATACTTAACATTTATGACTTTTGATATATCTCTGTTCAATGTTACTGAGGAAAATAGTAACTTCTTAATAACGATTGATTCAATTTGCATTTTTTAAGAAACTATAAATATATATTACTGATATTAACCAAGACTTAAAATACCTAATAAAATAAGCCCACAAAATATTTTCCAAATTTCTTTGAAGTACCCCTCGATGTGAGTATAGCCGATATACTCACATTTAGTCTAAATAGAGAACATCTAATATTATCCCAGTTATTGATTATTTGAAGTCTTTAATTTTAAATTAAGAGACAAGGACATAATGTAAAGTATTACTTCCATATTTCTATATACGGAATACCAGTAAATGACTATTCATATTTCTTGAACCTCGTTTAAGTTCACGTCAAAGATCGCTTTTTTATCAAAACTAGTTTAAAAACGCGTTTCAATTTTAACTTTTTTTTTGAACAGCAGAAATAAATTGATAGTAATAGTAAACTACGATACTTGGTTAAATGGATATTACAATAAAAAATATACGTCTATTAAATAAATATAATAATCGTAGAGAGTGGGAAAACGAACTTCAATTAAAGTTCGCATCGCCACAGAATTGTTTTCAATGTCAATTGCACTACAACGCGCTATGACAAAAAACCATACATAATGAGTACATACCACATGGCTTGAACAGACACCGGTTTGAATATGTGCTGTCGATTGCACACGCATACGCTAAACCCTCTGTGGACAATGAATCCTCAATTAGTTATTGTTCCTTGCACACACGTACGCCCGGGACTATAGCTTCTTGTAATTATGCATTATATGCGATTGTATCGATAACGAACATGATCGCATGCTCGAAAACTTTAAGCAAATAATTCATTTTCAAATTCAGCACGAGGCTTGCAAATTGCTACTGCTAAACAGGTAGTTACCTAGATTATATCTGGAGCAAATGGCTGGAAAATCATTATATGTATGTTCTGTTTTAAAACACTAACATGATAATTTTAATCTTTTCAAACTGTTTTTAGGAAAAATGTTCATCCCTTATTGGAGTTTTTATTTTATTGAAAGAGACATTATAATATCATTATTAGCATTAAACATTAAAGAATAGCGAAAGTTGATTCCTTAAAGCAGGTGTATCCAATCGGTAAGGCTCAAACGATTCACGGTATGATGGATATTGTTAAAGGTCAAACTAAGTTAATGTCTCAACCAAGGGCATTCCTATCACTTACATACGCTGCCACAACACAACTAAATCTTTTGGAAATTTTAGAAACTAACCATATTATATTAACTAAGTTTTAACATTGCATCGCTTGGAAGACGGAACCTAAGTAGGGTTATGGCCTGGTGAAGTCCGATGTAACCTATGGTATCCTCTATCCGCGTGTCCTAGCTACTTTAGGTGTTAGAATAGCACCGCTTTATATGGGAGATATGGAACATGAGGGGCTCGAGGAACTGACCCGTCGCCATCGAGCTTGATGGAGGTGTCGGCGAGCACGCGCAGCACGAGGCCGACGGTGGTGCGCTCGTTGCAGTCGATGCCGAGCAGCGCCGCCTCGTCCGCGCGGCACACCACCACCAGGTACCGCGTGCGCCCCGCGTGCGCGCTCTCCAGCTTCACCGCCTGATGGGTGCCACGGTACCATCACATACACAACATTTACTTATCTGCCCCAACTTTACAAAGTCAAAAGTATCTTTATACAACTAGGATACATATAGCACTTGAATCGTCATGGTAGAATAAAAATACCACAGGTTCGGAAAGCAGCCTCTACAGAGAAACTCGGGTATTCACGGTTCATTACACGGTTAGTTAAATGGTTCTATTTAATATTTTAATTAGTTGGTCCTTGTTACCTGTCCTAAAAGGTACGTTTTATAACCGTTCAGTATAGATCAATTTATTATTAATACTACAGCTGCGTGAAATTTAATAAAATCGGTTATCTAAAAAGTGTTTTATTATCATTATGGTTGATTACATATTAAAAATTTATTGCGATGACATGTTCTATTTGGAATTTAAATTCACTATTCCTATGTTAAGATTGTTAGCAAATTAAATAAATATGTATTACTTTAGCAGGGCTATTTTAATCTATAAAGATTACATAATAACTTTTTCCTGTATCGTAAGATAAGGCACAGCGATAGAAAAATAAGCATCAACAGGTGACGACATACTGAGCCACATACAAAACTTTACCATTTTGAGCGTCTCCTCCGGGCGCACCAAGTAAAACATGGACCGTAAGTGGTGGTGAATGTCAGGCTGGGGATGCACACGTGCTGGAGATCGCCGCCGTTCAGCACACCCGTGCTCCGTACTGCCCAGCACCAACGCCGCGCCCTTGTTCGCAAAATAGCACTCATTGAGGCTAAAACAATAAAAAATCACATATAATTTCAGACAATGAGTACGAAACCGTCACCGTGACTTATCGTATGGACAATAAAGTGAAGGTCGCTAAGCGCAAGATTCGGTTGCAACGCCTAGTAATCATTTTTTTAATTCAATCGCAAAATGTATGAGTGACGCCATTTTAGTAGAGTTGCGGCAATCGCCAATGCTGGTGTGGCGTTTACCTTCCTTTCACCGCAGCTCGAGTCAAGATAGCGCAGTCGAGTCGAGCGAACTGCGCTCGCGGAGACGTCGGGCGACGCGCTGGCTGGCCCTTGAGCCGATGCTTTGCCGTAATACATATTTAGTCATGATTACTCACGCACTTCGATTAAACACGTTTTATTCAAGTTACGTTGAGACAGATGAACATGAATTCATCCCTAATTTTGAACATTTCTTTATATTATAATTTAGTTAATTATGCTTTTGATGCCGCTACCCTACTGAGAAATTATAAATAAATAAATAGATATCAATATTCAACCTTCGAGATAGAGAAAAACAGAACTGTTCATACTTACTATAACAGATCGTAAGGAAGCTAATTGGGTATAATAATATTAGAGCTTTAAATTATTGAGGAATTAAGGTGTCATTTCCATTATAGTAGCAAGGGCGGGTGCTCTCAAGGTTTGACAAAAATAGAGTAGCGGCGCGTTGCCAAAGTAGCGTTGCGCTACCATACAAGCGCGCATGTTGAATCGCAGTATGTGTTCAATCTACGTGTTGCTTTGCCTGATTTGGCGTACGACAATGTCCATCGTTTCTACGTCATTTACACTATACTGCCAAAACACATCGTCATAATACTGATATTTGTACCGAATAAATCATGTCTACATAAATAAATTGCAAACTAATTGACATACTTGTACAGTAATAACTAAAAAGACACGGTAATGACCATTGTATCTGTTAACGGTGCAAGATAACATATTTGTTCATTAAGTACACATTATGAGGGTTTGATAAAATTTGAAAGAAAGTTGAAACTACATATTTTAGTTATAAGTTTTTATGCTCATTTAATTTTCTTACTTAGCGCTACTATACCGACAATTTGGGTTTGACGATTTATTTACAAATACAAAGTGTTTACTTTAGACCTAATAACCTAAATCGTTATGAACTTAGAAGACTTATTAACTGTATTACGATGACAATTAATTTACATCTACCTAATCGATCTTTATATTTTAAATTCAAAATATAAATAAAGATGTGTAAGGTATTATAATCGCAGGTAAATACTGCAGAATATTAGGCTATTCTTAATATATATATTGTGTTATTTTCAGAGAATATTTTTCTTTCTATTTTTAATTAATAGGAAAATATTGACATTACCCTAATTAATTAACTATACAGCGCGGCGCCTATACACGTTTAAGGAAAACATTATACTGCTATGTTTCTTCCATCATATATTCATAATTACGTTATTAATATAATAAGCGTTGTAGTAGTACTTTTTAAAGTAAATTTTATACCGTCTATGTTATTGACATACTTAAATCAGTTTGTCAATAAACACACATTAACCACATTTATCAAAAACAAAACAACACTTTACCTAAATGCAACCATATCGAAGACAATGACATATGAACGGCGCACAATAATAAGAATCACTGAAATATGGCACTTATTTTATGAAAAGCACAATAGTGTGATATTATTCACGGCGGAAGTGATGAGTATTGCGGCGCATGGGCCGGTGGTCGCGACGGTGCACCATGCGGCGCTCTCCAAACTACAATACACTACACTGTACACTCTACACTCTACAGCACACAGTACACAGCGCGGGCGCAGACGACAATCGTGAATCGTCCGCCCGCGGCATTCGACTATCAATCGGGGCGGTCGGTGCGGCTTCCCTCTGCGCCGAGCAGAGCGTACTGTGGCGTAAATATAGAATCCCGACGCGGACACGACGGCGAACAGGAACACGAAAAGCATACGTTACACACTAGGCTTATTGCAATACTGATTAATGGGTATAATCAATAGCGCATATATTTTAATTGCTATTATATACTACTGGTGATGATCACAAAAGCTTTTAGTTGCATTTAATATCTTTGTTTTTTAAGGTTCTATAAAATTGAGGGACTATTTAGTTATTTTTTTTTTTTTTTTTTTTTTTTTTTTTTTTTTTTTTTTTTTTTTTCCATTATAATAATTTGAAATAATATAAAAATCAGAAAAAAAATAGCATTATAAAAGCATTATGTTAAATGGTGTTTTTTACAAGAAAATAGGTACCCTATGCAGTTTGGGTAAGCTTGGTTCTGGAAGAGATCACTCTTAAGTGATAAGGTCGCCTGTTACGTACATTGTATCAAATATTATTTTAATTGTATACATTGTAACAAAGTGTTAATAAATAAATAAATAAATAAATAAGCTAAATAAAACCATTTAAAACATCCAAAAGATTTGATTCCCTTTTTTTCATCTAGGATACGAAGCAGTACATCTTAGATGCAAGATATTTAATAATTAATATTAAGAAGTTTATTTTTGTACTATTTCATTACATTGGATAATTGTCCTTTAAAGCTATCATATAATTATAGTTTATCTAATAGATTAGTCTTAGTCTTATTTTTTTTCAACAATATGGAAGTTCAAACTTACTTTGATCATTGTTTAATGGCAAATTGATGTGTACCTCACAATATCTTACCAAACATTACATGTATTAAAGTATGCCTTACCTCTTGCTGCTATGATTCCCAACATCATCTTCAACAGAATCACTGGATTTCTCTTCTTCATCCTATGAAATACATTAAAATGCTTCAGTATATTATTATCTTTCTTACAATACAACTAAAAGGAACAAATTCTTAATAGTATGGAAAAACGTATGTGATTATTATAACAATGTCTTACAAAATAAAAATATTAAAATTATCTTTGGCAGATAGAACATTTAGCAATATTTATAGTAAATCATAATAGTTGTAGCCCATTGATAATAGGTGATCACTAATCAGATTTAACATATTAATATACAATTAATATAATAGCATACAGGCAGCAAAATTCTTTATTTAACCAACAATTACTATTATCTGAGAAGGTTTAAAAATATTTCAATCAAATGATTATTTTAAGACATTACATTCTAAACAACATGCAAATTACTTAACAGATATGATTTATGTTTCTTTTTGAACTGTTTTTAAATTTCTTTGTAATATCATTGATTAAATGCAGACTAATTGTTTTAAATACAGTTTAAAACACTTTTTATGTTGTAGGTTTCGTTAGCAAATAAACTGTGCCTGCATCTAACTTCCCTTTCTACTTATTTATCAAGGATTAGGTTTTAAACATATTTACAGATAGTTAAAGTCACAATTTAGTAAGGGCATATTTTAATATAATAAAATGAATAAGTGATAATAAACAATCTTTTGTTTATTTTGAGTGGATTAACATCCGTTTTAATTACTCACCGTTTTCCTTGGCGTTTGGACACTCGGAGTACGACGAATTGTTACAAGTGCCATACCACATCAATCCTAACCAATCATCATTAAAGTAATACACTACCACATACATAAAGCAGATTTACATTAATTTAACATTCTAAAAATCTTAAAGTGAATCACTG
The DNA here is from genome assembly GCA_026213755.1 of Eurema hecabe. NCBI lineage: Eukaryota > Metazoa > Arthropoda > Insecta > Lepidoptera > Pieridae > Terias > Terias hecabe. The sequence goes on from JADANM010001810.1 coordinate 5,628,882, forward strand.
GTAGAATAACAAGAACTATAACCGTAATTTCAAGATTTTTATAAATTCACTCATGACACAATAAAATAACAACAGTAGCACCGAAAACTTTTTAAATGTTTTTTCTTTGAACTAAAATGTTATGATCCATTTCAAATTCATTAAAGTACATACACTTGTATTGCAATGTTTTACTTTTTTATATCAAAGCAACTACAAGTAAAGTCTATGTATGTATAGGCAAAATGCAAGACCCAAGGATGAAGGAACAGTCAAGTCAATTTATGAGTCAAATCAAGAACTGTTTTTTTTAACATTATGAACACAGGCAAAATAAGCTCTATACAGATTATAAAATAATATGAACTTTTGATGGTTATTTATTATGTGAAAATTGTCAGCACTCAGAATCGTTAAAATCATTATTATTATGTTTAAAATAATTATTAATAACATACAAGTGTTGTTACAAAACTAATGATTTCCGCTCCATTGTTTGCAAGTTACTAAAATAATATGAAATTATAAACATTACGTGTCTATTATCATCTCAAGACTCAACCTATTGCGTTAGATAAATAAGATACCATACTAAATAGTAAAATATAATATACTAGCTGTTGCCCACGACTCCGTCCGCGTGGACTTTCATATAAAATTGACCCCCCCTTCCCACCCTTATAATCCTTTTTTCCTAGATTTTTTCATACAAATGTTTTTCCCGCTTTCAACCGTTCCCGTGGGAATTTTGCAATATCCTGTTGCAAATAACCTTTAAATTTCAAGCGTCTAACGTAAGAGGTTCAGATTTTTTCATACAAATGTTTTTTCCCACTAACTCTAATTACTAACTAGTAAACTAATTTGGCATGCAGATAGCATGCCGAATTTCAGGTCCTAACTTAAGCGCTTTACATTTTTCATACAAAAGGGTTTTCCCGCTAATTCCCATTCCCACGGGAATTTCGGGAATTCCTTTCTTAGCGGATGCCTGCGTCATAACATCTACATGCTCTGCAAATTTCAGCCCGATCCGTCCAGTGGCTTGGGCTGTGCGTTGATAGATCACTATGTCAGTCAGTCACCTTTGAATTATATAGATATAGATTTTCAGATTTTTGTTTACTATAAAGTACATCAATGTGCTTGTTTTCAATATTAATAATTTATACACTGTATAAGACGTCACAGCTGACACTGACAGTTTTGACAATTGACAATGATAATTGTGTTGAGCTTGAGACTTCAGTGTTGGCGTTTATGAAATTTTGAATATAAATAAAACTTTGAAGCTATTGAATTCAGGTTTTTTAAATGGTAAATCTTCTGCTTAGTTATGTAACTGACATATTTTTATAAATGATAAAACGTGACATTAAGTGTAATTGATAAAATTGTTATGAATGAAATGCTGTGTATTTTAACTCGACATTTTACTAGGGACGCCGTAGCTGTTATGACATCATTACAATTGTACAAACATTTATTACGACAGTGTGAAAAACTACCACCGGACGCATGCAAACATTATAAATTCGCTGTGAAACAGGTAATCCATTTTTATTCATAATCTTATGTTTGTGATGAATCTTGTGATAAATGGTTGGTATGTATTTTTAGAGTTATAAGCAACACAAAACTGAATCTGATCCTGAGAGAATTAAGGAGATTATTCACAAAAGTATAGAGGATGCCAAATGGATAGTTGATAAAGTAAGACAGGTACATAAAAAAATGTATTTTTTGTCTTTTCATTTAATAATAACATATCCTTTTTTTTCAGTACAATAAACAATAATGAATCGACAAAGAAAAAACATATTTGAAAGCCATTTAAAATGTTATGTATTTATTAAAACCAAGATAATTATTTCATAAAGAATATGTTTGGAGAAAAAATAGAAGAGTATGAAATATTAGAACATCTAGGTAAAGGTGGGTTTGCCCATGTATATAGAGCAAGATGCAGGAAGACTGGTTTGTTTGTTGCTATCAAAATGATAGACAAAGCTTTAATGGCCAGTGCTGGTATGATTGGAAGGGTAAGACAAGAGGTCACTATACACTCTCGTCTGAAACATCCTGCAATTTTAGAATTGTATACTTTTTTTGAAGATGCACATTATGTATACTTAGTTTTAGAATTAGCACATAATGGAGAGTTAGCTAAGCATTTTAAATTAGGTACAAGAGGTCTTTCTGAAAAAGCTGCTGCTGATATATTTAGACAAGTTGTGAGTGGAGTTTTGTATCTCCATACTCATAACATTATTCATAGAGATTTATCTTTAAACAACTTATTATTGACAAAGGACTTAAATGTGAAAATTGCTGACTTTGGTCTAGCGACTCAACTGAATGGACCTGATGAGAAACATGTGACTATGTGTGGAACACCCAATTATATATCGCCAGAAGTAGCCTCAAGAGAACTTCATGGCCTTCCAGCTGATGTCTGGGGTTTAGGTTGTATGCTGTATACATTACTTGTTGGTAGCCCACCATTTCATACACAACATGTCAAGACAACTTTGAATAAAGTAATAAATGCAGATTACAATATTCCTTCAGAACTTTCCTTTCAAGCTCAAGATCTCTTGCAGAAACTTTTATGTAAGGATCCTTCACAGAGAATTACCCTGAAGGGTATAATGGAACATCCTTTTCTTAATAATAGTTTTAACGTTATTGGTTCATTAAAGCAAGATTTATCCAAAGATTCTGGTTTTTTAACTACGCTACATAGCACACAGCATAGCAATAAGCTAAGCTCTTTAAAGAGAAGTAATGCTGATGTTCCAAACATATTTTCAAACATAAATATGACTCCAGATAATTTGTTATTTAATGAAAAATTTGAACAGAGGAATATACAAAATCAAAATGTCTTAAATCAACATCAAGAAGTTTATCCTACAAATAGTGGTTCTGTTAAATTATTTCATTCACATAATCAAAATTTTTCACCATTGCAATGCATTGAAAACATCTCCAATCACACTGAGGGAAACAATGTAGCAAGTCTGACAGAAAATATGAAGAGAATAGCTATGAAAGATAAACCTGAGTTGTTGTTAGCAAATGAAGAGTATAAGGAAAATTTTACTAAGCAATGCATTAGCAGTTCCAACACGATTGGTGTTCCACCCTTATGTGCTGTTCGCTTGCCAACAATTTCACACAGAACAAGAAATGCTTTTTTAAAAATTGAACAATCTGGGGTTACCGTTGAATTTATAAAGAAGAAGGGAAAGGAAAGAGAAGAAAAAGTTGTTGAAATTTGCAATATATCAAAAGATGGAATGAAAATCGAAATTTATATTCCTGATAAGGGAAAAGAAAAAATACATCATTCTGAACCAAATACAAGCCCAGATGAAATATATTCATATCATAATTTGCCTCAAAAACATTGGAAAAAATATTTATATGCAGCCCGTTTTGTTGATCTTGTCAAAGCCAAAACGCCAAAAATTACTTTGTACTCATCATTAGCTAAGTGTCAGCTAATGGAAAATGGAACTGATATAGAAATGTTTTTCTATTCTGGAGAAAAAATAACATTTACATCAACAGAAGGGTTGAAGATTATAGATAAAAATTTAATAACACACCAAAATCTTGCTATCATGCCTGACTTAAAATATTTGTCTGACCATTTTGAAGAATGTTCAAATAGGATGAAAAGAATACAAGGAGCTTTATCTTGTATATCTGACGAATGTTATCCTTTAATTATAGGAAAGAGACCAGTTCAGCCAACTGGGAATTTCGAAATAGGAGTGATGAATAATCTTAATAGAAATAATTTGAACACACCAATGTTTAATTATGGTTCCTTTCATCGTGCTACTCCATGTTCTAGTCACGCCCACAGTGAAAAGTAATAATAAGTATGATTTTTTTTCCCAACGGATTTTTTAATAAATGTAGATTTTTTGATAGCAATAATATTCATTTAAATAGTACATATAATGTAGATTCAAGTATTAATAAATATTAAAAAAAATTGTTGAGGTTTAATTTCAAAGTTTAAATTTGACCACATTTACAAATTGGGAAACTTTAAAGATAATTTTCATTGCTTGTTTAAGATGCTGTTTTGATATTTCTAAAGCAAAATACAGATCTACTCTTTTTAATAGGTAAAAAAATAGTTCCCGAAATACACGATGTACTTATTACGCGGAGGCGCGGGACCTAGTTGTATTCTTTGTCTTTCTTAAGGCTTAAGGCTTAATAATTAAAAACCTCCCTTCTCACGAGCTTATTAAAATTACAGTAATTTTCCGTTGGTGTTTTATATGACTAATAAAATAATTTTTAATAAAAAATAAACCGACTTCAAACTAAAAAGCAAAAAATAAATCTGCTTTCCACAAAATAATACGCATTTTCATTTAGTATTTAGAAATGATTCAATAGTTATTTTATAATTTTGAAGTCGGTATCAAGTAAATGCTACAACATTCTATACAATATTGATTTAACCAAACAAACACTTATCGTTTTACTTGGCACCGACTTCTAATTATTTTATTTTAAAATTTTAAGCGGTGGATCGATCAATGATGCTTCTCGAATGAAGAAACGCCGGTTACTTGAGCCGGAAAGTGGTTGTACTTTGTTAAATGCTGTAATTTGTTGAGGAATTCTCTCAACTGTCTCTGGTCTCCATCATCAGATTTACTGCAAACCATCATTATAACTCATACGGGTGCAAAGCTCCAAAAAAGAATCATGAAAATCGGTTCATAAACGACGCAGTTATCGGTGAACATACATAAAAAAAAATTATACATATTACATACAGACGAATTGAGAAACTTCACCTTTTTGAAGTCCGTTAAAAATGAATCCACCGAGTAGTGTATAGTAATCGTCAATTTCCTTTAGCGGTGAACGAAACTTGCGCAGAAGTCAAAAATAAGGTATCGAGGTAGCGGTGCGGCGCGCGGGGCGCGTGATCGTCGGGTGCGCGAACGTTGATTGGTTGTCCCAATCGTGTTGTCTTTCTCGCACCAATACGAGCGCGATTCTACCGATGCGCGATGAGGTATATCTTTCGTCATTCATATAATATCGAGAACCCTCAACCCTCAAAAGTGCTAAGTAGTGCTTTCGCTGAATGCGTGTAGTGCAGTGCGGTGCCAGAAAAAAAACAAATGTTTTTTTTTAGCTTGACATTGATCAAAATTCGAAAATATGTCGCACTGTATAGTTATTAGGTAGTTATCATCTTAGAATTTTAGCACGTATCACACAGTGCTTCTCGATCGGTATTCGGTAGCCATAACTGGTATTAATACTTAGAATATTTAAAATTTTTACATGTAATAAAATGTTAAATTTTACTGTTAAAAAATATTAACAATAAATAAATTGTTTTTTAATTGTTAATGTTGAAAACGTGTAAAATGTTTTTATTTCGTAACAGATTAAAAAATGTTTATGGTACTGTTAAGTTTTTTTAAATTTTCATACTAGGCAACATCACTTGACTCCATCTTTTTGTCACGATGCCTCCTAAGAAGCAACCCGAGAAATCAGGTATGTTATTAATTTTTTGAAGCAAAATTGTGGTATATGGATAGAATTTTCAGATATTTGTTGTTTTTAAAATAAATAGTAAGTATTTAACGTCTTGTTTGATAAGTTTTCATGACACAAGTTGATTATTCTTAATCAACAATATTTTGACATAATGTACGCCACGCGGTTTTGTGATACTTTTATTGAAATACTTTTTAATGAATTAGTACGAGTATATTTTATTTATTGCTCTGATTAGGTATATTTTTAAATATAATAAAATAGATAATTTTAACATTATAATTGTTTTTATATGCAATTTGTCATTTGAGGTTAGAGTGTGTGTCTCCACGACAATTGTTTTTAAATGTCGTGTGTGTTTACGTTTATTTGAATATCACTTTTTCTTTTAGCATCTTCGGCTTCCAAGCCGGCTGAAAAGAAACCGGCATCAGCTAAAACTCCCGCTGCTGCTCCTAAAGTTGCAGCATCTACGGCCAGTGCTCCAAAACCGGCTTCGGCCAAAACTCCAGCGCCTGCGCCTAAAGCTGCTGCGCCCAAATCGGCACCAGCAGCCGCTAAGCCTGCACCAGCTAAAGCTGCTTCAGCTGCCAAGCCTGCTGAAAAGAAATCTGCATCTGTTCCTTCTGCTAAGCCTGGTTCAGCTAAGGCTGCGGCATTAAAGGCTAAGTCAAGTGCAAAGCCCTCGGCGAAGAAAGCTGCAGCAGCCTCTAAGCCAAGCAAACCCAAGCCTGCACCAGCCAAGTTAAAGATTGCACCCAAACCTAAGAAGACTGGAATCAAGGGACAGAAGAAGGTTGTCAAGCCAGTTGTTAAAGCACTTAAGGCTCAAAGAAAGGTATATAATTTTACTTGTAGTACTCAGTGTTAATTAAGTTTCATGTATATTTTATTGTTTTACTCCTTTGCCAGTTTTATGATTAATAATAACAATGTGTGCCTTGTTTTATTTTAACTTGATATTTTGTCTTACAGTTAGTAGTTTTTAGAATTAAAGATAATAAAAGTAATTTTATTTATTTATTTATATTATTAATAATTCAATGACTTCTCAATCTGATTTATGTGCATTATATTAGTAAAAAAACTTATGGATTACAGAAATATATTGTTTCTAGGTTGTTAAAGGAGAACATGGAAAACGGGTTCGCCAAATCCGCAACTCAGTGCATTTCCGGAGGCCTAAGACCTTTGAACCTCCAAGGCACCCCAAGTACCCTAGGAAATCACTTCCTAAAAGAAATCGGTGAGTTATTTGTACTTGTTTTGTATATTTTTTTATTTAAGTGAATTATAAAAAAATCTTTGCCAACAAACATACTAAACTTTTATTTTGCATAAACAGTATTATTAAACAGTGTTACATACAGAACTAAACAAACTCAAACACTTGTATTTATCTTGGCTTTTTTAAAAAAATTTAAGAAAAATATTTAAATCCTCAATTTTAGGCTCCATATGAAAAATAGAAATTAAACTTATAAAATCACTTTATTTTTTGTCTGTGTTATACTATGTATAACCATTAAAATTTAAACCAAATGGTCAAGACTCTTGCCCTTTTTTAGTTGTGAAAAAACTATACCTTGTCAGTCTACCTACAAGAAAGCAAAGGTTGTTTACTTTGTTAAATAGTTTTCTTCTCAATGAGCTAGAACTAAGCATCATCATATTATATATTACATAGAAGAAATCTTAAAATTGTAACAAATATCAGAAAGATATTTATATTTATGACCACACTGCAAATTTTAAAGTCATAGTTATTTCTTAGTAATATTTGGTCAGTGGCTTGGACTCACTATAATATAAAATATGTTTTATTACAGTATGGATGCTTTCAACATCATCAAATATCCATTGACATCTGAAGCGGCGATGAAAAAAATTGAAGATAACAATACCTTGGTATTCATTGTTCACACCAGCTCTAACAAACACCATATTAAAGCTGCAGTAAAGAAATTATATGATATCAATGTTGCAAAAGTGAACACTCTTATCAGGTATAATATTTTTATTTAAGATTAATATTGTTAAAATGAATAAGCATATTTAAAATGATGAGATATATAGTGGGAATCTCTTTGATTAAGGATGAAAACTCAATTACACAATACTGATAGAAGAAAAGTTTTTGCATAATATGCTAGTTCAAAACAGATATTTTTAGTGGTTTTTCTGATTATTTGCAGACCCGATGGTAAGAAGAAGGCGTATGTACGGCTCGCAAGAGACTATGACGCATTAGATGTTGCCAACAAGATCGGTATCATATAAATGTGTATATTTTATAAGAGTAAAACAAAAAAGTTATATTTGTGTTTGATTTTAAATCTGTTACCCTGTCAAGTACTACCAGTTATATTTTCTGAAAACAATTCTGGTTAAGTCAGTCTATCAAATGGAATTTCACCCATGATTCAAGTGATACTTTCAACTGTAACTGTATAGAGATAACACTACTGTTAAAAGTTTTAACTCACCGTTACAATTAGAAAATCTGTTTACATTGCTTTATTTTGCTGTGACAGTATGAGGCTTGCAGCCTAGCTGAAAATTATCTTTATAATTTTGATAAGCGAGAGTTAATACCTCAAATGTAGTTTAATATGAATTAACAGACAATTACATATTGTACATAGTAGAATAGTATTTTTCTATTTTCTGATGGGATAGAATATTTATTTATTTCGAAACACCAACAGCTTTACATACCTACAATCATTTCAAAAATTTTCATAAAAAAAACACTTGTATGGAAAGCCAGTTATAGGCATATACAAAATTCACAAACTATACAACCACTACATGTCTACGTTTCACCACTTTAGAATTTAACCATAATACTAATTTGAACTAATTTAAAAACATATTAATAATAATAATAATAAAATCTACAATGATACCTATTAAGTACGGTATCAATTGTAGTAATTTTTTAACACAATGAAATTTGCTAAGGATATCACATTATCTCATTAATCATTATAATCAAATGTATTTAAATGGATCAGTTGTAAAGATGAAAATATTCAAATGCTAACCTTGCAAGTATCAAACGAAAGCCAATGCAACTATTTGTATGACATACACATACTATTTCACTATCAGTATAAATAACATCAACCCTTTTGTGTCAAATTACATGCTACATTTATTGCTTGACAAACCATTTTTGTAACTTGCGTTTCATGAATGCGAAGCTAACACATGGACGTCTAGTAGTAGTCACGTAGCTATATAATAATCAAGGTCGACCTGTATTTGATTCATAATATTGAAAAATTTATAAATATTATCATAAAAACACACCGTGTCTAATACTTAAATATTTTTACCTGCGATCTGTCTTATCGTCATTAAGTTGGATTAATGTATTTCAAAAAAATATGTCGTGCATGGCATATAATCCTTTGATAGGATAAACCCCATAGTAATGGATAGTTAGACGTTAAATTAAATGCTATAGATGTCATTGTTATGTAGTTGGTAGCATTTTAATTTTAAACAATTTGCAAAGTTACATCATCTTTTGGGTCTTCGATTGCTATAAGAGTAGATACTAGACTGTATTTCTCTGTACTAAAAGAACAAGCGGTACAGTATCTTAGTTTGTCTCTAATTAGAATTTCTATAAATTATGTACAATTATAGTTTTCAAATTTAAAGATAAAATTTAAGTTAAGTAGCAACTAATTAGCTGTACTTTGCCCATAGCTATTGACTTTTTTCTTCTTTCATAAGGTCAATTACAGTTACTTTTCATTGTTAATTATTTATTAATATAATTCCCTACGTCATAAACTCTACTTAATGTGTAAAAAATAAAAGAATTGCGTTTCTTTTTGGTTTACGTAGCAAAACTTATTGTAGTTACGATGTGTCCGTTCGTCCATCCTTCGTCTGTCTAAAGCCCTAATGGATAATGAGGAAAAAAATGGTACGTCATATTAAACATTTGTAAAGTGTTTCATTTCGTACTCCGTAGTATAGAGTGAGTGCCCTCCAAGTAAACCCTAGTACCCTCTCGAGGGAAGATCATTAGGTTTGACTCATTTTTACCCGACTACGGCAAAGCCAAAGGAGGGTTATGATTGTGACAGGCTATGTATGTATGTATGTTCATCTGTTCCCTCGTAACTTCTAAACCACTAATCAGAATTCGACAAATGACATATCATTAGAAGCGTCTTAATTGTCCGCTGGTTATAGGCTATATAGATTTTCACCAAATTCAATGTGGCGCCCTCTAGCGGACAAAATATACAGAGTAAAAAAATAAAGTTAAGCTAGATATGCCGTGTTTGGTATCATTTTAAAGCGCTTCACTTGTACATTTCGAATATATATATATTACTAGCATTTGCTTGTGACTTTACCTGTATTCATGGGGTACTTTTATACTTTTTCAGCGTCGTTTTTTGTCGTAGTTGGGTTTTAGTTTTTTTACTTTATCTTGTTACTTTTAGAAAGCTAACAAAAAATAGAAATTTTATAAAAAGCTCCGTCTACGATATATTAATTTAATATCAGAATTGTCATTTCAATTATGATCTGAACTAATCAGGCTGCTCGTTTAATAGTTACACTCAATTTATTTAATAAATAAGGCATGTCACAATTATTGTGCTATGCGAAAGCGATAACTTATCGTTATGGATTATAAGTTTTTTTTACTTATTTAAGTGGATTGAAATAGTTATTACTGTAGTAAAAGTTTTATTTAATCAAACTAACTACTGCGACCAAACGTCTTTTACAAAAAAATATTTATTTTACGTCGCAAACAGTGATATTACGTTAAATTGTATAATGAATTATATAATATCATTGTATGGAAATATATTTGTTCCTTTTCTCGAGAAACCTGTTTCATATTCAACGAGATGAAATAAGATTTGCCCTTTAAATAATTTATTAACTAACCCAGTAGGCAGTAAGAACTAAAAGAAATAAAAAAAAACAGATTTGCTGTAGCTTAACGAGAGATAACATTAAAAACGAACTTATTAACTTGGTGACCACAACGAACTACTATTATACCTATGTATGCAGATTTTTTTCTTAAAATTTTACATTCTCAAAATTGTAACGTTAACCTATCTTTGTATAAATTATTTTTTTAAGCGTTAAAAGTCAATAGTTATGTTAAAACGCACTCTATACAATATTATTACACAAATAATAAACGCTTATTATTTTTTAATTAGTCTAAGGCTGAAAAAAACCCTTCCAATACCACGCTACTACGTAATTGTTTGTTTATTTACTTGATTAATTTTTTGTTCCTTATTCCCGACAATATATGAGATTATAATAATAATTATTATTATTGTTATTTATTGTCAATTTACTACGTACAATACTGAAATACACCTTAAGTGTATGTAAAAGTGGCCTTATCACTATTAGTGATTTCTTACAGGCAACCTGCTGTACGGATCAGCTGTTTAATTGTAATAGGTGGGTAGTGTAATTTATAGATATATATACACATAAGAATGTATACATGGTATAACCATATATACCTACAATCACATACACATACTTTTATTAAACATTAGACAATTAGAAACAGATATGGGAGTATTAATTTAGAGCCGGTTAATAATAAACCTGATTTTATTTTATTATTTAAAATCCGGCTATGACGTAGGCACCTACGTATTACAAATAGTTTTCTGTGGTTTCTTTTAACAGTTTCCAGAATGATCTACGTTTGAAATATTATTATGTAATCACTGAAACAATAAAATATAAAACTATATAATAAGGCTTTTCCATATAAAAATGTTTCACAATACTTATTTTATAATGATATTAATTAACTTTGAGGGCACCTTGTAGATGAGGTATCGAGAAGGGTAACGACCCTATCAAGACAAGTTCTTCGGAAAGAGCTTATCTCATCTTTCACTTCTGAGTGAGTTCGAAGCTACTTTATGGAACTGTTTAGTCTAAAACAATTAAGTATTTTACATTAACAATAATTTAAGCATCTTTTTTGTTCTATATATAGAATAAAATTAAGTGAAAGAACCGCTCTAATGCTAAATGCACGCTCCACATTAGCAGTAACAAATAGCTTTACCCTCACCTTGAGTTGCTGACCCCTATTGCGTCACTTCATCTTAATATGTACATAATAAAGCGGAGGGCGACGTGTTTTTTCCGTGCTGTATTTTTCTTTGAAAGTTAAACGCACAGCTATATTTTTGACGTTATTTAGATTTTAATAAATGATCGAAATTGATTCAACCTTACTGGAAATTTAAAAATATTTTGACAACATGGTACATGATTATAACAACGTTTTCAGTATAATAGGCTGAACATGACATGTCTGTGCGAACTTTTTAAAACCTTTGCTGTGATTTCAATTTAATTGTATATTTTTGCGTATGGCATATATCTGACAAGGATTCAACTTGTTTTCATTTTTAAAGATAGCACAGTCCTATGCTTTTGTATCTACCCGCAACCTGCCACTAAGTAGGTGCGCCGAGCGATGGAGCGGGGGCATGCTCATCGTTCAGCGTGGCAGGTTATGATCCGGTGTTCCGATCACAACCTGCCTTAAGTGCAGAGATAACAACCGGGAGTAGGTGTCAGCACACCATGACTGAGGCGGCCCGGTGACGGGCATCCGCTGACGGGGCTGCGGAAGAGTCCGCCAGAGCACCCGTGACTCCGTCTAAACGCGGAACAGCTTCACACTTTTACTTTTAAACTTCCGGGACGGTAGGCATGCGTATTTCCCCACGGAAAAAAAAGTTTTAAACGTTTTAAATTAAAGTATACTTTTAAATTTATAAACTTTTAGTCATAACGCATACCAAAACCTATATGGCATATGCCAATTATCTATACTAATATATAAAGCTAAAGAGTTTGTTTGTTTGAACGCGCTAATCTCAGGAACTACTGGTTCGAATTGAAAAATTCTTTTTTTATTGAATAGACAATTTATCGAGGAAGGCTTTAGGCTACATAACATCACGCTGCCACTAATAGGAGTGAAGAAATAATGGAAAAACAAATCAACGGGGACGAAGTCGCGAGCAACAGCTAGTATTATATACTAGCTGACCCGTGCCCACTTCGTAGCGCATAATGTTAATTATCCTTTTCGGTTTTTATATATAACCTTAATAAAACCTTATTCCTTGTGAATAAGCATATATATTTTTAAAATAAATCATAAAAATATATTAATTTCGGTGGTTGCTGTATTTTCCATCCGTAAAAATAATAAGTTTAAAATTACAATGTTATTTACCAGTTTGAGCAATAATCAAGAAGAATTAAACAAACTTTCATTGCATTGACTCCTTGACTAGATTATAGCGAACTCACGTACGCAGTCGTAACGTATGGAACTTGGTTACGTCGGATTGCATGTCATTAACTTATTTCCATTTCAAGTTCCGACCAACACTCGAACGGCCGCGCAGTCACTTTATCAGACTTGATTATTGCTCTCGCTCACACTCATATATTTTGTTCATTTGCTGATTTTCCATCACCATCGCCAAAAGATTCGTAGCACGAGCGAATACGAGTTCTACGTTGTCAGTCGTGACTCGGTCCAGTCTGGCAGTCACGCATTCAGCCAGTGTAGTTTAGGTAACGCTGCCGTTCATACGTATTAAATCGAATGTGTTAAGTTAATGATTTTCGTCTGAAGTATTCTTCAGGTGAATTGGTGCTGACGAGTGAATAAATATTTCTTATTAGAATTTCAATAAATCCACACAATGTCGGACAGTACGCAAGATTTATTAAAAGAGGCGGCAGCCGCCGCCGCTGTGAGTGGATCGCTATTTAGCACATTCGACATAATAATGCTTATCTTCCTATTCGGAGGAGCAGCTTGGTGGCTCTACAGTTCTAGAAAGGAAAATAAAAAAGATGACTTGCTTCTTACAAAATATTCGATTCAGTAAGTACCTTTATCGCTTATAATATTATACGTATGTATAGATACGAACTTAAAATTTCAACATAAACATGATTGTGCAATTTTGGAAATTACAATGAAAAAAATTACCTATCAATTATTTAATTTGATTATAACACTATTTAGTAGCATTGTGCCCATTTTTATACTATAATTAAAAGTTTATTACTAAGTAGTTGTAAGGCGTAAAGTTGATTTTGTATTAACCTAATTACTAATTAGCGCCTACCTACATTCATATAATATGTAATTTTTACCTTGTAGTATTGCAAAATGTTACTTAATAATAAAATTATGCATCAAGAGAATAAATCTTCTACAAATTCTTCATATCATTAGTATTTCTCTTTGAGTATTTCAATCTGTGTACCAGATAATATTAATTATATTCAACAATATTAATTATATTCAAGTCTAATATTTAAATAATATACAGTAAGGGAAAACTTCACACCTCATGCCCCTGACGTAAGTATTTCTCTCATATTAAATTTAAATGATATAATTGTTTGGATGTTGGTTTTAAAATATTAATTTAATTCTTACGTTTTTACGTCTATCTTAATTGTCGTTGGTTTCCGTAATGCAATTAATACGTGCTAAGTGCTACAATCGTATGTCTTATAGGTACGTGAATTATATAATTGTATATATAAGAATATAGTAATGGTGTTGAAACTTTCTGGAAATTTATACAAGTACCTTTGTTTATCTCCACTTACGTATAAAACAATACAAATACCAATTGGAATCCTGTACAAGGTACAATCAACACTCGACATAATCATGTACCTATTACGTATTATTTCTGCCACGTCACAAATTAAATAACAATTAAGAACGCAAATGGGTTATATATGTACATTAAGATATAACAAACTAAATAGAATTTTATGTTATTATTATATTAAGACTTACATTGTAGGAACCAATTTCGATAGACACAGAAGTAGCTAAGAAAGAGATGATATTTTCGAGGCAAGACAGTAGATAGGAGCGTTTAATGACTTTGGTAAAGACCTTGAAATATCTCACCATATTTAATTTAATTCTAAATTCGGTCAATATACGCAACATGTCAAGTGACTAGGATCCGGAATTTGTTTTTTTTCTCAGTATCTACGTAATACAGATTCATTAATACAGAAGGTTCATCAAATTAAATTTAGCGGCACAAACTTGTATTACGTTTATATAATGATACGTCCTTAAAAACTGAGTGTTTCCTATGGAACTGTACTATGAGAGATAACAATTTTTAAGTGGTCTTAAAATCATAATTTCTGAAGTACAAATGTTAGGAGAAAGGCTCACAACTAATGTTAGTGCATACTTACCTATTCTTTGATCATGTATATTTAATATAAATGTACATTACCAATTACCGAGGCATTCTTGCGTCAGTAGGTAATTGGTAAGTCTTAAAATAATATCAAGCAATGAGCAATAGGTATGTCTGTTTACTTACCTAAACACAAGATAAAGAATTAATTTACAGGTGAGTTTTCTATGACGTGTATACCTACTCCCTGTATAATTACATCGATAAGAGACGAATAGTACTATCAGCGCTAATCGTACTATATTTGAGATATTTAACGTATATTGTTTTATTCTCAGAAATTGGCATGTTATTGCTAAGCAGCATAATTTCATTCTCAATACATAACAGGGAACGCCGATATTATTTAAGCATTTCCATAACTTTTATTAAAGAAACAAATTTATTTTTAGTAAGTTATATTTAGCCAAAAGGAGATAAGAAAATAAATTCATAGAGACAGACCTACTCTCGATTTCAATTGGGTTGGGGACCGATCAGAAATTGCGCTCAAGGTTCCTAAGACGGCATTGAGTCACTTTAAATGGTATTAAAGAATCTTATATAATAACACCAACGTCGATCTTACATTCAATTAGTACTAAAGAAAGCGGACGAACCAAACTGGTTGATTTTTAGGATTTTTGTCTGTAGGTACTTCTATGTTATAAATTGGAAAAATTTAATTGTTTGTTTGAAATGAATAAGTCCCAAAAGTACTTCACAGATAAAGTTTCGAGCTAGGGGACATACATACTTTTTATTGCGAAAAAGGCTTGAATAAGTGAATATAAAGAATATATGGACATGTTTACGTACCCACACATCGGTGTGTGTTACGTATTTTCATTGTGATTGTCAAACATAATAACATCAGGTTTCAAACCTTAAAGAAAGTGATGTGACACAAGACCAATTACACAAAAGTAATCTTGTAGAATATTAAATATACTCCAAGTCCAAGTAATTATTAAATTCATGTTTATGGTAAAATCAACTTATAAAGAAAAAACTAAAATTTGTTAGTAATCAAATTTGTGCGCACTGTTAAATAATATAAAGGAATACTTTAAAATTTTGTATTATTTTAGAAACTTCTTAATCTTGGTAATAGAAATCGACGCGGACGAAGACGAGAGAAACAGTTAGTTTAAAATATGAATACAATAATGAAATAAGATACTGAGACATACATATTATTTTGAAACAGATCTGACTACATAAAATTAAGGTAGCAACTAGCAACAGAAAATTTATGTACTTAAACTCATTATAAAATACAGTATTAAACGAACAATTAACAGTAATGAATGTATATATAGGTCATTAACCTTTATTTGATAATCATAATATGTAACATTTGGTCTTTAGTGATTTAACGAAGACCTTTATATTACCCTCATGTTGTCTTTGTTTAGTTATCAGTAACAATGTCAACAAGATACTTACTATTTAAAAATGAATCGCAAAATTTGTTGGTAAGCGCATAACTCCATTTAAGGTGAACCGATTTACATAATTTATTTTTTTTTAATATTCCTGGATGTACTAGGATGGTTTTTAAGCAAAAGAAATGGTAGGTAACTTATACCTATAAGGTATAAGTTTTTGGGTTAGATAAGTACAGCGTTAAAGAAATCGCGTCGGGCCAGCTAGTATAGTATAAAATAATAATATTTAAAAACATTTTGACGAAAATTTTACGTATCGAAATACGGCGACACTTAATTTGATAATATTCAAATAAATAGTTTTAAATTTTATTTACATTGATAATATTCAGTGCATTGTACTAAAAACATTAACTTTGTGAGCCAATTTTTATAAAGGTGATACAACTTGCATTCATATTGACATATTATGTACTCCAACCAGTTTTCCCTATCTGTATATTATACCTGACGTCTACGAGTATGTAGGTAATTACTAATTATGTCTGCTTCTCTAACGCTGATGTTTCTATCTGATATTAGTACTAGCTGTTGCTCGCGACTTCGTCCCCATCGGATCTATTTCTATTATTATGTTCTAGTGAGTCAAGTCAGTGAGTTAGAAGATAGACATATTCTGTCACGGACTTTTTTTAGTTCATTTAAAGAGGAATAATTCTTTCATTCATATTTCTTGGTATCTTGAACCGTTTTCGCAGCGCACGCAAAGGAAGCCCTCAAAGCCCCTTCCATATTTTCCATTATATCTTCGCTCCTGTTAGTCGCAGCGTGATGTAATGTAGCCTAAAGCCTTCCTCGATAAATAGTCAAATCAATAAAAAAAGAATTTTTCAATTCGTACCAGTAGATCCTGAGATTAGCGCGTTCAAACAAACAAACAAACAAACTCTTCAGCTTTATATATTAGTATAGATATAGATATATTAGTATAGATAGAAGTGCCACATTGCTAAGTTAGCTTAATTCGCTAAATAGAGAAAACACGTCGCTTCCGGTGTATTTAAAGCTGAAACAGCTGAGTTTATAGTGCTTAGGTATCTACTTACCCAGCATCGATTAAGGATAAGTTTGAAATAACTTGAATGTTTTTGTAACACAAGGATAATAATACCTTGACTTCCACGAGAATATAAATGTAATTATTTTGCCTCATTTATTTTGCCTTTAAATTTCGTTTTAACTATCTACTTCTTGATCCTGTTTTTACAATATTTAAAACTGAAAATCTTAAAATTTCAAAACGTTCCGTGTCTTGTGTGCCTTGTCCTCATGGAACATACGAAAAATATTGCCGAATTAGTTAGTGCCGGCTATTGCCATGCAATAGAATTTAAAGTTTAAGAAAATATTTTTTTTTAATTGTTTTTGAATCATGAAAACTATGGAACTACGTGTCGATAAAAATATGTTACAGGAGTAAATTGTAAGATATTAAGTTAATATTATACCCTCACATTCATTGAAAGGGCTTTCAGTTATTTTGAATTACTGCTAAAGGGCACGAGAGGCTCGTATGAAAATATAAAGTAAAATGTTTAATAAATAAAATAGGCTGCCTTGATATCAAATATGGATAAAATCTTGTTACTTTAACATGATATCACATATCGTACGAAATATCTAATAATGCCTTTATGATATTATTATATTTAAACCCTTGAATTTTTTACGATAATATTACCCCATATCTAGATAATATTATCTCATATTTAAACCTATTTTAGAAATAAGGCTTTCCTCAAAAAGTCGTTAGTCAATACATACATTAGTTTCTACGCTTTGGGGTGTACGCTTTTAGACGAAATATGCCATTGAAATTTGACATTTCTTAGCGATACAAGTTCAATGACATGAAATGTTAATTAATGATGTACTATTTAACCTTGAAGTAGGTTCTAGAACCAACTTAGACAGTAACTTTTAATTTTATAAATAGCTATAGAATTATAAGTTTATCTTTGTATAATTAAGTTTCATTTTGTTACCAGTGCCGTAAATATAAAAAGGTATTTTTAAAACACTAAAAATCAATTGTGCGTTGGTACTGCGGATGCTTTAAAGCACATTACTGCTAACAACTATATCGAGGGGAGTCCCGAGTTTGTCATAGAGAAATATTCACACTGCGGTCTTCAACTAGGAAACGTTTAAACTATAAAACTCATTTATCTTCAGAAGATCGTGAAGAACAAATATTCCTATCAAAAATATGCGCGATTCATTAAATTAGGCAGGTGGAACGAACATATTTGGAAAAATATTATATAATATTGTTAAAATGTATTGAATAAGTGAAATTCCACCGTAAAATTATAGTTTAATTAAATGCTTCGTAAAATCTAAAAGTTTCCTTATCGTTTTTTACCTATTACCAGTTTTAACATCATAAGGAACAACCGAGCTTCATGGACAAGGTTACATACGTTAACATACGACTGTTATTAAATCTAAAATTTATTTAAATTTAGTTCATACGTATATTTATTCTATCGTAATCTATAATACGAACGTATCGCAGCTATTTTAACTCAACTAGATTTCTAGTAGAAAACCTTGAATGGAAAAACGTAGAATAAAGACTTGTTCGAAAAGGGCAAATATTACAAATCAGCATAATACATAGTTTGTATGAAATATACGAATTCTATTATAAATTCAAACAACTCCAGTATTATATCTTGTATATTTAATATTATACTAGTTTTGCTATGATGATATTACCTACGTTTTAAATAACAAATTCATTCCTCAATCATTAACTACTGATTAAAATAATTAAGCAATTAGCTGGTGAATTTCGCAACATGTAGCCTTCCATTACTAGCAATCTTATTGTCTTCCTTTCAGTCATGTTTCAATTGTCATGTATTCTGAAAAGATTATAAAAATATTTCAATAGATAATATGTAAAATCGAAAATTAATTTATAAAATAGAAGTGGTTTTCATGTTTAAGTGCACATTTACCACTTAATAATTAGCTTAGTTCTCAACAAACTCCGTAATTGGGACCGGCCGTTAAACAGATCCCAAATACAATATACAATAAACCCGAGTTATTCTGATGAACACACTAAGCGAAGTCCTTATTATGGCGGTCTATGGATATTGCTTTTCTTAGAATAGAACATTAAAATTCTAAAATAGATATAAATTTATAAAAAAGGTTAATTTATGTTTTAATTTTTCCTCCTTTTCTAGGCCGGCGGGATCAATACAAGTCACAGAAAATTCATTCATAAAGAAGTTACAATCGTCAGGGAGAAGTCTCGTTGTGTTTTATGGATCGCAAACTGGAACCGGCGAAGAATTTGCTGGAAGACTTGCCAAAGAAGGTATACGATACAAAATGAGGGGGATGGTGGCCGACCCCGAAGAGTGCGATATGGTTTGTATGATTTGTTAACATTGCACGTTGACCTGTATATCATTATTATATTGTAACATTTTCGAACGCCGAAAGTATAACTTGTCATATAATACATATTTTGTCTTTTAGGAAGAGCTAACAAAGTTAAAAGAAATACCTAATTCTCTAGCCGTTTTCTGTGTAGCAACATACGGCGAAGGAGATCCCACAGATAATGCTATGGACTTTTACGAATGGCTTAAAAATGGGGAACCGGAGTTGACTGGATTAAACTACGCTGTAAGTATAATAGAACGTACAGTTTTTTAGGAGCAAGAATGTAAAGCTGAAATTTTGTAAAACAGACATAATACAAGATTATTTTGAACTGTGCACTGCTCGCGTGATGTCTTTATACATATAATTAACTCAATCAGCTGCCAGTATAAACCAGATATATTTTATTTTTAAAAAGATTTTTATGAATCTACTATCACCGACTTTTTTTTAAACGAGGTGATTAAGGTTACGACAGTTTTCGCAAGTCTGTATTTTATGGTTTTGTTATTTAAAAATAAATAGGTATACGTAGTTGTTAGGTATATGGGTAAGCAAGTAAAGGAAATATGTTCGAATTGGTTATTGTAATAGCGACCTTTAATATTTATCAGTGAGAAAAAAAAATATTTTTATTATCTCTGTTTCTGCTGACCTGAAACGTTTGCTCCATTGGAGATAAACCTTGAATCAGCAACTTTTGAAAGTCAGCAAACAAGTTTACTGTTAAGTAAATTGAATAGTTATCTCTACAGCCTATACAAAATCTTAAGACAGCTTGGTTTATCACAACTGTAGACAGTAAATGAAAGATTAAAAATAGTTAATTATAATATAGAGGGTCTGTTATTAACCTATTATTACTTCGTATTACCTTTTTACTAACATAACAAAATTTGATTTTTTGCCATGTTTTACTAAGCTATGTATTATATTTGACTAAATAGGCATATAAGAATCTAAGTTCCAATATCTATAAATGAAATGTCCACTCTGACAAGTTAGGTTACAGGAGCGAATTACTTATATTTTATTATATAATGTATTAATTTACATAACTAATTATACCTACGGTTGTTTTGTGGCTTAACAATAAAACGTTAAATAATTCTATCCTATGCGATAGTCCAAAGAGTTAAGACTAATCATCCTACATGCTAAAATTTAGGTAAGCGTTTAGTAATATTTGTGTCAAAGAGCAACAAGATACAAACATCCTTACTAATTATAATAATAAATGAGAATTATATTAAACTATCAAACCTACGTTGTGAGTATTTCTGATCGTAAAATAAAGCGGTTATGTACGGTTTATTTTACTTTGTCTTTGACACGAGTTGCACCTGTGAAGGTCACACAAATATCGCGGGATGCAAAGATGATTTTTTTGTCTTGCTCTGTCCTCCTTCAATACCTACATAACAAACGACATTTTTATAAGAGTTATTTAGTTATTTACTATTTAACTTTTAATTCAAATTCCTACTCAAATAGCAAAAGCTACGTTTCTACTATAATGTTGAAAATTATGTTTATAGTAATAAATAATAATTGTTAAATAATGACAAATAATTATTATTGCCATTGTTACAAGAGAAAATTTACGTTGTGGACTCGTCTCAAAAAAATTATATTTAAATATGTACATAAAGTAAATTTATTTTTTCTAAATTATAATTAAGGAACTTACAAACTAACAGGTACCAATATAGAAGAAATACACACCTTTAAATATTCTAGGACTCGAAATCAAATTCGAAGGACCTTCAGTATAATCGATCAAAGTTCAACCAAAAATATCCGAGGACCGAGTAATTAAAATTTATTTTCAAGTCTGTGATTAGATTAAAATGTTAATTTTCGAATAAAAAGGGTTCAAAGATAAGTATATCGGTTACTTTTTTTATCGCCGGTTAACCCCATTTTATTTATAAACTTATCTTTGTCAGAGACTCCAAGTAACATAATGCGTCTAACTCGCAAGTATGACAAAACATTTTATTGAAAACTAGCTATTGCCCGCGACTCCGTTCGCGTGGACTTTCATATAAACTGTGACCCTCCCTTTCCTCGATTACAATCCTCAAAAATTGTAGCCTATGTGTTATTCTGATGTATAAGCTATATTGTGGTAAAGTTTCATTCAAATCCATTCAGTAGTTTTTACGGGAAAGAGTAACAAACATCCATACATCCATACATCCATACTTACAAACTTTCGCCTTTATAATAGTATAATAATAATAATAATAATAGGATAATATTGGTAATTGGTTTGTTTATTATGATGTCACTCGTCACAATATGCTATATCTAACGACTATTGGCGCAGCCAGATTATTTTATAGGTTTTAAAAACAAACAACATCATGTAAAATTTAAGAAATATTTTATTTCTTAAATTCTTCGCTCATGTACCTTTGTCATGAAAACATGGACCTATATACGTATAGGATTATGTAATGAATATAATAAGTAGTGCATGTTAAAGGTTATGTAAAAGGTTAAAATTATTTTTAACTTTCAATCGTAACCAATACAAAATTTTAGGATAGTTGTAACAGCAGACTTTGCTAGAAAGCCCGTGCCTTTAATTTATTCTATATCGAGTAAAAATATCATCATATTCAAATATTCTTTATACAATATTTAAATATAAACAAGGTTTAATTTTACTGCTATAGATTGACTGGCTAAGATTTTTTAGTCAGCTTAATTATTAAAGTAAGCCTTAAAATTCTATTTAGGTCAAGATAATATCATTTTTACTACATTAGTTATGATTATCCATTAACAGCTACATAAACTAACAATATTTAATTAACACGATTTAGTTCTAAACGTAGTTAGGAAATACGTTTATACTTTACAAATATATTTATGCATGTGTTTGCTTTTGTGTTTTAATATTGGGCTTTGAAGCTACTTACTCGATTTCAATAATATGTGAAAGAACTAATAGGTAGGTATAATTTATTTGAAAAATAAAAGTGATCTAAAAATTTCCACAACGCATAATATGATACCGCGTGTTACTGATCATTTAAGTAACAGGATAAAACCGGTTGAAATTTAAGCATATGTTAGATTACTTTATGTACTTATGTATAGATAGGTTAAATTGAATATAAAACAATAGACAGGATGCAATAAGTAAATAATAAAATTATTTGACGATGGTCGGATACGAATGAATTGTTTAGTCTGACCTTAATTCAGCGGAAATGTAGCATTATATTAATTTCTCTCTAATCTTTACTTCTTTCAACATAATACGTACAGTAGCATTGTAAAAGTAACAATTAAAGTAAGCCTTACGCCTTTTGTATTTTTCTGATCTTATCACCTTTTGGACAAAACAATGATCCAAATGTACGAGTATAAAATATTCCTTAAATTAAATTTAAATAAACTGGATAGTTAAATTAAAAGTATCTCTACAATATAAAGCAATTTTAAAGCAAAAAAATATGGACTTAACGTACTAAGTTCAAAGTCTTTCGTACTCATAGACCATAGTTCATTTATCATTATCGTTATTACATTCTTCGTTATGACGTTAACAACAGTATTATATTTAGTATTATATTTTTTTGATTCACAATATTAGTGTAATATACATATAATTTATTAACCTTCAAACTGTTTGTCAAAAAAAGAAAATTAATTTGTAGTAAACACGGAACTTAGGTAAGGTAATTTTCTAAAATCAATTGTAAAAAGTAAATCATTAGTGGCCAAGCCAAGTAAAATGGCATTAGCTTGGGTGGAGGAGTAAATGTCAAATATATTGAAGTGCTATTTTTGGATGTAAAAAACACTTCGTAAATTCATTTTATTTTCACTTCAAGAATAAAAACGGATGAAAAATGGTCATGACTCAATGGGTATGACATTTTTAACTAAAGAATTTAAATGTGTAGTCGAATGATGCTGTTTATTTTTCTATTTATATTCCTTTTACATGCTCAAATATTTTTATTAGCTTATCCATTTAAATTACGCTATCAAAACCAGGAAGACGAAAACATTGATTTCTGATGTTAATCTTGTAAATTATTACCTGATACTGTACTCAACATGTAGATATTTTATCTACACAATATTGAATAAAAAAAGACTGATCAAGTTGCCTCAGAGGTTAAAAACGGAACCTAATCTAATGCAATTATCACGGGCAAAACCCAATATAATCCTCCACTACTTTATTACCTAGTTTTGCAAATAAAATAAATAATTTAAATTGTTAATTTTAAAATGACACTGGCAACATTGTTTGACAGCAAATGTCAGATCTAATGACATCGTCATTTTTATTCTAAACGTCAATCATTCGTAATTCAGAAATCAGATTTCAGTCTATTGTATAAAGTGTTTCAGTCTATTGTAAAAACTACGAACTTTCGTGGAGTAAATTTAACTAGATTATTGAAGAAAATTACATAACTAAAAATAAAAATGCGTTCGCACAACAGTAATATATCGTTTAAATAATGTAAATATGTATTTCTTCGTAAATAAGATGTGGTTGTCTTTTGCTAACCTTTCGATCCAGGTTATACCTAGATTAGTACCAAAAGTGATAAACAAACAAATATTTATTGCACCAAAACTAAGGAACATGGTACGATGTTACTAATTGGTAATTGATTGTTATAGATTGTCTTATTTGAAAAATAATTTTTAAACTTATTTACACTATTGACATACTGGAAAATTTCAGGTGTTTGGACTGGGAAATAAAACTTATGAACATTATAATGCTGTAGCCATTTACATAGATAAACGTTTGGAGGAATTGGGAGCTACCCGAGTGTATGAATTAGGACTAGGTGATGATGATGCAAAGTGAGAAATTTATTTTATTTTGTTAATTTTATAAAGCGTGTCATGAATGAAATATTAATGTAACTTACTTTTATAGTATTGAAGATGATTTTATTACATGGAAAGAGAAATTTTGGCCAGCTGTTTGTGAGAAGTTCAATATTGAAAGCACAGGGGAAGAAGAGCTGACAAGGCAGTTTAGCTTAGTGAAGCATGCCCCCGGAGAAATTGCACCTAGTGATGTGTTCACCGGAGAAATTGCTAGACTACATTCATTACAAAACCAGAGACCGTAAGTCCAGTATATTTTAAATTTTATACATTCAATCAAATTATGTTTAAACATATCTATCACATTCATAGGAATGTAGTATTAAAATATGATTCTAGGACAATACAGTAATCGAACTTTGATATTTAGTAACTAAATTAATCAAATATGACTTTTCTTAATTGTAAATGTGTCCTTTTTACTTGGTAGACTTGACTCTATTCATTTCAATTAAATTTGCTTACATATCTGCAGAAAAACATGATATGCAAGTTATAGAAGTTTAGTTAATGAAACTTAAATCCTTGATATCATTAATCTGTTAGTAGGCTTTTGGATTCATGAAATAAAAAAACATTGTACAGATCCTCCGTATTTAATGGATCATTTATTTTCAGTCCATATGATGCTAAGAATCCATTCTTAGCTCAGATAAGGGTTAACAGAGAATTGCACAAGGGAGGAGACAGGTCATGTTTACATGTGGAATTAGATATTTCCGATTCCAAAATGCGATATGAAGCTGGTGTGTATTTAACTATTTCAAAAAATAATATTATTTTTCTGTTGATATTAAAATCCTATAGATAAATATTACTTTATTTTATTAATAGGTGATCATGTGGCTGTGTATCCAATTAACGACGAGAATTTAGTTAATCGGTTAGGAGAGTTGACCGGTGCTGACTTAGATGAAGTATTTTCACTGATCAACACAGACCAGGAAAGCACAAAGAAGAATCCATTCCCATGTCCCACGTCATACCGTACTGCTTTATCTCACTACTTAGAAATTACAGCTTTGCCCCGCACTCACATTTTACGTGAGCTCGTAGAATACTGCTCTGATGAAGAGGTAATTATGTAAAATAATTCATTTAGTTAATGTATAAAATGTAAATAGTTCATGTATTCTATATATAATAACAATTGCTTTTGTTCAGGATAAGAAAAAACTTCTTCTCATGGCTACGAGTTCTCAAGAAGGCAAAGCCCTTTACCAGTCCTTCATTGTAGACAGCTGTAGGAACATAGTCCATATTTTGGAAGACATAAAGTCGTGTAAACCTCCACTCGACCATGTTTGTGAACTGCTTCCACGTCTACAACCAAGATACTATTCCATTTCTTCAAGTCCTAAAGTAAGTGCATGTATTCAAATACTCTTTACAAAACTTTTAGCATAGACAAAATAATTCAACTCACTGTCCAACATAGTTATATGATTATTGCAACTACATATGGCAATAATATTACATTGTACAACTAAAGGATGGAATTATCAGAACTACATATAAAGAATTGACAATGTATTCAAATGTAAAAACATTCACAATATTTTTTTATTATACTCAACTACAAACATAACAACATTGCTAATGATATATGACATAATGTTTTTTTTATCCTCTTATCACAACACTTATTTATAGAACAGTGTTAATTATTGATGATTTTTAATATCGAATATTTTAATATAATATTGTATTCGCAGTAAGTCGAAAGAGAATTTAAAATAAGGAGAGTGATTTGACAAACAAAAAGTTTAAAAGATCAATTGGTACAGCTGTACCCGGAGACGGTGCACGTGACAGCTGTGGTGGTGCAGTACCGCACGTCGACGGGGCGCCTCAACCGCGGCGTGGCCACCACCTGGCTCGCCGACCACCGCCCCGAGCCCGGCAAGCCGCTGCCACGAGTACCTGTCTATATTAGGAAGTCACAATTCCGGTAAGAACTATAGACAACCTATTTTTTTTTATTACACTCCCTAAATAGCCCAGTAGTGTTGTCATATGTTAACTAATGTTGAAACTACGATTTTGTTACAATTGCTTTGCCAATTATTGATTTCCTTATGAAGTCGGTGACAAGTAAATCAAGTAAGTGTTTGTTTGGTTAAATCTTTTTACTTGGTACCGACTTCCAAATTATAAAATAACTATTGAATCATTTCTATACTCTAAATGAAAATGCGTATTACTTTGTGGGAAGCAAATTTATTTTTTGCTTTTTAGTTTGAAGTCGGTTTATTTTTTGTTGAAAATTATTTTATTCAAAATAATTTTGTCGTGTGTACTTTCTGAAGTAATAAAGAGGCACACTGTGCATATTTATGCCTTTTGTTTTTGTTAAAGTTTTTTAAATTTTCAATTTTTTTTAAACAAAATGGTTGAAGATAAAAAAATAAAATCGGAATAAATTTAATAAATTTCGAATAAAATAAATATGCGTATGTATATTCTTATTTATAATGTACACTGTATTTACAATGAAACAAAAATATTTATTTTAAACAATACATTTAGAGGATGACAGAATTTTCGAGAACTTTGATGTAATAATAAAGTCATAACTGGTAACTTAGCAGGAAATTTGTCGACGTTATTCTCACGGTAATCATGGATTTAGTAAATGTACTTAGTATGTAATTTGTTGCAAAGCAAAAATCAAATCAGCGTCGTATCACTTTATAATATCGGTATTTTTGTCGTCTGGAGATATGATATAATCAAAAATAGTATCAATATAATTATTAAAATACATAAATATGTCCAATTAAATGAAACACTCGGGCCTAATTTATAGTTAGAATTTTTCCACTGCAGTTATTTAAGAAAAAGTTTAAACTTATACTTTGAATTTATTTGATTTTATTATTTTTTGTAACCAAGCCACTGTCCGCTTTAGACTTTCGTACTCTGACCTCTTATCAAACCGAACAATACTAATTATCCTCTTACGTCACATCTATCTTTACTGCAGCTAATTACAAATAGTAATACTGAACACATTACTTAAGAATGTTTAAATTTTCGTATTTACGTAACGTTAACGACCAATACGTGCGTAATTGAGATTTGCTCACAAATATGTTCTACAAATGATCAGCACAATTAGAGACAACCTTTGACCTTTCAAGATCACTATTTAGTTTGCGCTTATTCATCGTTACATTGGACTTCCTCTTTGTTCGGAGGTGACTTTGATTGCGTTGTAATTATTTATTACACTTTGTTAAAGTTAATTACTTTAATAGATTATATAATCTTAAATTACTTTAGATATCGTTGCTGCCTGGCGTAGTTATTTCTATTATTAGGGAATATGAAATCAATAATACTTTGATTAGGTTGCCCCTGCAAACGCAAACGCCGATACTGATGGTGGGCCCGGGCACGGGGCTGGCGCCGTTCCGCGGCTTCCTGCAGGAGCGCGCCTTCGCCCGCCGGAGCGGCAAGGACGTCGGCGACACCATCCTCTACTGCGGCTGCCGGCACCGCGACCAGGACTACATCTACCAGGAGGTAATTGAACAATTACTAGGTTTGACTCTACCTATATATGACAGATCGATTAATTGTTAAATGTTTTGTTAAAATTAATTGGGTTAGTTGTGAAAATTTACTATGGAGGGGATTTATTGTACATTTACATAAAAATATAACATAATAAACTATAAGTAGTTATACTTCAGTTTTAATTTATGTAGGTATCACTGAACCCGAAATTGGTTGGTTATGTCCATATTGTATTACAACATTCTTTTAACAATTTCACTAAATTCACATTTAAAGATCTTTGTAGTATGATAACGTTCTTACACCGTACACATATATCTTATCATTAGCTTATAGCAATTAATCAGTTGCTTGATAATTATATCTCGAACGAAAATGTTAAAGTGAAATTGATATTGATTTGCAGGAGCTGGAAGAGTACCAGAAGAATGGTGACGTCACTCTTAATGTCGCCTTCTCTCGGGATCAACCCCAAAAAATATACGTCACCCATCTCTTGGAGAACAACTTAGATCAAATCTGGGACATACTCGGGAAGAGAAATGGACATTTCTATATTTGCGGGTAACATGTCATTCATACATTTTATACAAGTAACTGTTCCACGCTCAAAAAGTTTTTGTTAATACAATTTTATTTTTCACGATAATCGATTAATTAAAGCACTAGAGCAAATAATTACACAAGTCATTGTTATTCAAGTAGGTGACGCGAAATTTTTGTCACATCATGGTTACGTGATTTTTTACAACGATACACATTTTAATCTATCATCAATAAAATATTCATAACAACAATAAATGTGAATTATTTTGATTCCAGTGATGCTAAAAATATGGCTGTAGATGTACGTAACATAGTGCTGAGGGCCGTGAGGGAGAAGGGAGGTCGCTCGGAGGCAGAAGCTGCACAATTCCTTAAGAAACTCGAGTCTATGAAGAAATATTCCGCTGATGTATGGAGTTAAAGTGTCAAACTGATATTAATTAGCTTAATTTTAGTATCGAAATAAAGTTCAACAATTGTAGATATTGAAGAAATATCTGTGACAGTATGCAAGTAAGCTTGGTATGGTGGGGTTGTTGAATCGTTTTTAATACGACATTTTAATGAGTTACTGAAATTAAACTCGATGGCAATTTTTATTTATTCTAAAGTTAAATGTTATTTAAATAAAGCACAGGGTATAGATTTGAATTGAAAAAATATTTTGTTTTTACTTTGGAAAAATAAAACCGATACCTGTCAATCATATTTGAAATATACTTTATTTAGTTAGAAAGCAAATGGCACAAATTGTAATATGATATGACGACGCAGTTGCAAATTGCGGTATATTATAAATCTATTTTTATACATACTATTAGAACCCTCATTTTACGTAACAAATTAGATGATTGCGCATTTTATGTTGAAATTGTATTGTTATAATGTATAAAAGTGAACTGTTAGCACGTTAATATAAATAAGTGGACTGGGCAAATAGTATGTAAGAAAATGAGGTTATAATAATATTTTTATAATAATGTTATTTGATTAAAACCTTCATATAATACCGATTTTTATTTAAACCTTACCTTATAACCCTTTCCTTTACCGTTATACTTTGATTTGTTTACTCAAAGCCAGCATAGTGCAAAAAGTCTAATCTTAAATAAATAGCTTTATTTCAGAGCAATTTTTTAGTAGCAAATGTATTGAAAATCTGTTCAATTTGTAACACTTAAACTAGATGTAACAATTCCTGACTAACAGACAAATTTCAAGAAAAACCTAACCTCATATTTAACTAGCAGTGCCTCGCGCTGTTCTCGTTCCCGGCACAATACCGGGATGGATAGTTTGCTATGTGTTAATCCATAACCCTGGATTACCTATCCATCATCATACCAAGTTTTGAATCAAATCAGTCTAGCCGTTTTAGCGTGAAAGAATAATAATAAACACATCCATACATACATTCTCAAATACTTTCGATAATAATTGTTGGATATTGTAGATCATGCTTATCCCTAGACTGTTTACTATTTTATTCCTAAATTTTCTTCATACTCCAATCTCCCTACTTTTTTTGTATGTATGAACCATTTTTGTAGGTCTAAAATAAAATGATTTGAATCAGTTTAGCCGTTATGTAATTAGCAACAAATTTAGCGATTCATTATTAATTATGTAGATATTTTACGTGATACGTTATCGATTCTTTCCTTGAAAAATATATAAGGTAATCGTCTGTTGTCGAATCGTCTAAACTTTTTTAATTTCCGCCTAAGATTAGGCTACCTCTATCTTGTTGGTAGTGCCTAATATAAAAGCGAAAGGATTTCTAATCTAACCTCTGAAGCAAAATTATTGAAATGTATTTGGCTGAATTTTAGAATCCAGGTAAAATATTCTGTATTAACGCAAAATACTTTCGAAAATAGCGGTGCGAATCGTTATCTTGTCACTTGAATAGGAATGCAATGAATACACATTAATTAACCTTTGTAGGTTGATCATTTAATAATTTATTTTAATTTGGACTCGTATATAAGAGGTTCATATTGTAGTTCGTTCTGTTCTTTACGTCATCTTAAAGCAAATGAAATTAATTTTTTTTTTTGATGAATTAGACTGGAAGGAACAAGGTAAAATTAAACAAACGGGATAATTTTTAAAACGATAATTTATTGATTTAACCGCAAATATATTAGTTTATATACACAAAGGACGTCAACAAAATGCAAACAGATAGCCAGCTACGCACATCAACCAATTCACTCCACCGTCAGCTAACTTCTGGAAGTGAATAAAGTTGAACATTTATTCAGACGCATATAATAGCATGTCGTTACATTATAGTAAGAAGTATTATCCGACATTATAATCTACTAATGTGTCACCTACGTTAACAATAGGTATTTTAAAACCACTACTCAAGACGCATACGGAAACCAAATCACTAAATCAAACACCTATTTAACAACACAAATACTGAATTAATATTAAGAACACAAATATCAAATTGCTTGCAAATCGTAACTACATACTTAATTTATCTATTATGTACATTTTAATCTAGTCAGGACATCATGCTCATTATAAATTCCAAAATTTACCATCAAATCCTCGATCATATAGCATTGTCACAAATGTTTCGTTTTGTAATAGTTCATTTTCCTGAAAAGAACGGGATTGATATAATTTGAAAAATTATCAGCGTTTTGTTAGAACTTAGTAGATAATACAGATTGAATTGAAGAATTTGAAGTAAAACATTTTCAACTCCTGCAAAACAAACTATAAAAAAGGAAACATTAGTAATGATACCATTGACTTACAGGAATTTATATATCACACAAAGCAACCACACAACGTTATATTGTACCCTTTTAATTTACACGTGTATGTATCCTACAACAATTTATACAATTTACATAGTCATGTTATGCATACATCAGTAAAAAATATTTCTATCTTACGCCCAATCAACTTACAGCAAAATAAGTATCTTCTATAATGAAATTGAGAGAATGCACTCTCTTTCATGCAATACAAAACAACTTGCATGGTTAACTTTATTGGGTACAGTAATGTTTTGTTCTAGAAACATTGGAAATTAAATTATAACACTGAAAGGCACGACTTTCAAGGCAATGACCGCCAAATGTTTATTAATCATACTGTGACGTTATTTGTATATCAACATTTGACACTTTAGTAGTGACCAGCACTTGTCTTGGCACTGTAAAAATTACTTTATTTTTTAAAGGAAATAAGAAATAAAAAAAGTAAAATGCAAAAGGCAGTGCTATTACACGTTATAATGAGCATCCTGACCATTTATAAGTATAGTAATAACTCTACTAAATATTTTATATAGGTCGAATAAACAGAATCTTATACGAACGCCAAATAATTAAAATTCCTAACACCTACGCGACAATCTGTATGCTGTCGTCGTTGCGACAAATTGTAGTTTAGTCTATCCGTAAGCGTATCATACTCAGAGGTCAAAGTTGTGGGAGTCACGAAAAAAAATATCGAGGCAACATAATCGATAAAATATTTATTGTATAGTGATGGATAATACTCTATCCATAGTGATACCTCTAGATATGTTGTACCAAAAACGCGTCAACACATAAAATGTTTAAGCTTGATGAAATAAATTTTCACGTTTAAAACTTCACTCTTGTTCAAATCCGCATGTAAAACGCTAAAATAAAATTATTATTTATACAACTACGAGTGCCAACATAGCGAGGAACGTCAGGGAGACTTGTACGTCACCGGTAATATAAGACAGCGTTTTCTACTTCGTATAGTATACGGG
>JADANM010001810.1:5662806-5675594 GCA_026213755.1 Eurema hecabe
TAAAAAGCAGTTACCATTATTGGCGGGTTTGACGAATGCAAGTAGAGCCTCTGTAGCCTGGAAGGGCAGCGTCATGAAGTCAGAGCGGATCTGCTTGAGCTGGTCATTGTCGACGGTGAGGTACCCGCCGAAGTCCACGAGCTTCACGACCGATGTGTCGTTGTCTTCTGATGTCGATATCACTTGAGCACGATACCAATTGTTCTCAGTGGGCGCCGCACAAATTGATCCTTCTGCCGAAGCATGTAAAAATCATAAGGATTTTTAAAGTTTTAAAGTGTATATATATCAAATTATAAAAACTGCATACAGGAAATTTGAATGATGAGACTATATTTTAAGAATATAGTTTAGAATGATCACATTCACACATGTAATAATCGTCACAGAAGACTTTAAAAAAGCATATAATAAAATTCACCATTCTTTTTTATTCTATGAAGTGACACGAGCTGGACGTGCTCCTGATGGTTAGAGAAAAGCCAGCCCATAACCTATGTATTTATTTATTTTTTTAAGTAAACATGTTATTTAAATGTTACAAATGTTTGGGTCATAACCCATGTAGAAAATTAATTTTTAGTTCTCTTAAATGTCTGATTTAAATATGTAATAATTGACTACAAATACAAATTGTTTTGACATACAAATACAAACAAATAAAAAATCCTATAGATGTTTACTTTTTTCTAAAGCTAAAGTAAGAAATTGTAACTACATAGTAAATGGGAGAACTGTAGGTATTTAAGCAAAAAATAAATTGCGATAATGCGAACACACCAAACTTGTCGAAAATTCCGTGAGAATCTATCTGTATCTCTTGCGTGACAATCTGTTTATTTTTCTTATCAACGCAAAAGGACGTTTTATTCGGAAGTGATTAGGCAATCGGCTGCGTCCATAATGCCATGGTCAACCAATATTTCTACTTGAACTTTATATGTCGCATGGCCTTATGTAAATATTCGTAGCTTTTATATTTTTTATTTATGACACATTAAATTTTAAATGTTGAGTTAAATAAAGTATTAATGAATTGAAGTACATGAAATTATTTTAATGTTCAAATAAAGCATTTTATATCTTTGTCGTGAATTCATAATATATTTTTTAATAAAAATCATGAGTCACAAAACGTTATGTAAATAGGTAATTTTATTTTAAAAATATTTAATTTTATCTCAACTTTTTACAAACAAGAAACCTATTTACGGTTAATAATTAATTGTGTAATAAGATCGTACTTTGAGATGTTCCAGTAAAGAATAAAGGGATTTGGAGCTATATCTATTTAAAATAGCGTGTTATGTTTTAGTGTCTTGTTCCAAATAGTTGACAATGATAAATAATTCTTTAATTTGCTTACTATGAAATTCACACAATTTCTGCCATAGTATTTGTAATATTTGGACATTTTTGTAAGCTTTACAATATTTTGTAAGCGACCTTGACCTCGATCCAAAATAAATTCGTACATAACCTATTAACATCAATAAATGCACACATAAACGTGTTGCTAAGATATCTCTGTAGGTATAATTTCATTTTATTGCCAACTTTCCGTTACATAAAGAGCGAGAGATAGTTATCCGAACAAAAAACAAAAGTGGTCCGAAACGAGATCGAGCGTTAATACAGTTAATCATGTACAAATGTCAGCGTCGGGTGATAGCAGTAGGTAGGTATGGCGCGTACCTTTCACCGGGCGCGGCAGTGACGGCACGTCCGGGTTCTGGTAGGTGGCGGCCATGAGCCGGTGCAGCGCGTGCAGCGACGGGAACGTGGGGTGCAGCGGCTGCTGCAGGAAGAAGTGCCCCGCGCTCACCAGACACGTCATTATCGTGTCGTTGTTCACCGACTCCACTAGCTGTAACTAAACCAGTGAGCATACAACATTCATTAAAACATGCACTTGCTTTTACAACAAGTGAAGAACGAAAAGTCAATGTGCAACACGACTAATAGACGCTTATGAATGTACGGCACTCACTTGTAGGTATTCAGGCACCAAAGGAGCCAATCGTTGATATAGTTCTGCACTGATTTCTTGTGTGGTAAAATTAGGGAATCTCTTTTCGGGAAATTTCTCTTTAATCATTTCTAGGGCTGCCTCTATTTCGCTTTGAGTTCCTAAAATAATTAATTCATAAGTATACAACAAGTTTTTTTTTACTGTACTAAACAAAATAAAATTAGGAAAATATTCACATTCATCATGAATAAAAATTACAATTACCTTCTATTGCACAAATTTTTTGCTTGGATAATTCAGGATGCCTCCTGACATAAACAGTTGCACCAGTCTTGGCTTTGATACGTGTTACAAATGAACCACATTTGCCTATTAAGAGACCAACTAAGGTTTGTGGTATTAAAAATTGGTGTATTCTTAATCCTGCCTCTGAGGCTACTATGTTCATATTTGTAGGAGGTGGGCTTGCTGCTTCAGAACATCCTTTCCCACTATCACTTGAGCCCTGAAGAAAAAACAATGCTGAATAACACTTCATTAAAACATACATAAACCTTACTATTTAAAATTTGTTTTATATAGAATTAGAAATAGCATTATAATAATAGAATTAGAATTATAATAGAAAGTAATGGGTGCAACTAATGAGTTAATGATTAATGGCGCTTTTTAATTGTTGTTTTGAGTTTCTGCTGTTAGATTTTTTATTTAAACAAGAGGGGTTTGGTAGGGTTGTTATATACTAGGTTATGGAAATCAAAATGTTGCTTTTTTCGACAAAATCATAAAATTCTAATATATGAAATTAGTAATAACTTTCTGAAGTATTTTGTTTTCAAGTTTCACTTATAAGAAGTAGAAAGTTATATAAGTAGTTATTATATATTCCAAGATAAATTATTGCAATAGATTTTAATATTTTGTTAAATAATGAAAACTTTTCAGATTCCAAAATCTAGTCCAGATCAATTTCTATCATTAAGATATGATTTATTTTTTAATTGTAGTTGGCTATAATAATCAACATTTCTATTTAAAAGATATTCATAATAATCTTAAGAGAATACATACTTCACTGTGATCATCTGAAAAGTGACACATGGAGGGACTAGCCATCATTGGGTCAACTGGACTGTGATTGGCGGAATCCCTTTCTGAAATTCTTCTAGGTTGTGAATTTGAGTATCTATTTTCACCATCAGCTGGTTCATTTGTATTACTAGATTCAACAGTCTCATTATTATTATCATTTAAATCTTCTGTATCATTTTCAGAAGTAGTATTCTCAGTCAGCTTACTTTCAGATGCAACAGCATCAACTTTTGTACTATCCGACTGTGATTCCATAAGGGATTCATTGTCGTCTGGAAGATTTTCTATGAGATCAGAATTTGCACCATCCTCTTTTGTGGCACAAATATTGTCACTGCTGTTGATTGACATTTCTTTTTCAAATGATTGAGATATTTGATGTCTTGATTCATTCAAGGTTACACAAGAATGATTCCTGCTGTTAGCTGATTCCATGTAGCTTTCTATGCCTAAAGACATTTTCTTTTCTTTTTCTATTGACTTTTTTCTAATAATTTTTTCAATTTCCAAGTCAACTTCCTCATCTGTCAGTTCTATGGGTGAAGACCTTTGCGAGCCACAACCTTGAGGAACAATATCAATTGGAGCTGATTTGATAAGAGAACGTTCAGCTTTTCCCAATGGAGATGATTTTCTAAGCTCTACTTCAGCATTCAAAGCCTCGGCTAATTCTTCTTGCAAACTTTTTATTTTTTCTCTTCCACCTGGGTCAGATTTTGCATATTCTCTCTTTTTCTTGAACCAAAATATTCCCAACAAGACTGCTATTGAAGGTACTGACCACATAAGCAATTGACGACAAGGTGCCATTGTAAAGAGCCACTTTTACTAATGAACTATAACAAAAAAGAAACCTTTGTTATTGACATTGTCTCTGCTATTTTAATTATTGGTGGATTTAATATATTACATTTAAATAAAAACCTTATATATATATTTAAAATTAAAGAGGCACTGCTGAAGAAAATAAATTGAATTGTTATTAAGCTTACATTATCAATTTTTATTTCTTAAATCACCACACACAATAACAATTTTTAGAAAAAAATAAAGTTACTTGATAAATAATAAGTTATATTTGGGGCAACAGCCAATTCAACATAAGATAAAATGAATATTTGGGTCTGATAACAATAAGATAAGAAATTAAACATTTTAGATTGTAATGGAAAACTTAACTTTTTCATAAAATAATGTATTAAATAATCAAGAAAATAACAAAATTACCTACTTAATAAAATATATGGACAATATTAGTTACCATAAACTGGATGGAGATTGGAGATAGTAGGAAAGTTGAACAATTTGTAAAAAATATATAAATAATACCTAATAACAAAGAAAAAATGTAAAACATGAATTTAATAAAATACAAAAGTAATTAACGTACCTCTGCCATTTTAATATCTATAATTGGGGGAAATACAAATTTTTAGTAACCTGTTCAAAAATATTAAGGTGAACGAATTACATGCATGTGCAGACCGGCGGTACCATACGGTATTTACTATCTACGTCAAACACGAATAAACACAATAATCGTGATATATTAATAATAATTACTAAAAAACTAGCTATTTTAAAGTATAAATTTTATATTTAATTATTTATTAAACCTTTGACCATGTGCTTTTGTTATTACCACTGTTGACTACGTAAACGTTCTCCGGTTTGGGTCACGAGCAATGTGGAAACCTTCACGGACAACACGTAAGCATTTGTGCGGAATAAAAAATGAAAGGTTACGCAATGAATGGTATGTCAATATATCTACACTACATTTAATCCCGACTTATAGAAAATGAAGGAAATTAGTTATAGAATAGTTTTAAACTAGTTAGTAGTTTCGTCATCACGACCTACTAATAGATCAAACCCGTGATCCAAATCTGGAATGATGCCGGCAAATAAGAATTTATTACTTACTTTGATAAACAAGTAATGGTGTTTTAACTTTTAATAAAATAAAAATAGAAACACTTCTAAAACAATACAATCTACAAAGTTTACTTATGAATTTCGCTAAATAATAAAAATCCAACAATCCACGTGCTCACAATGTTTTCTAACGAAGCACAACAAAATTCAATATGGCGACTTCACGATGGCAACATTTTAAAATATAAAACAGATTAAGAATATTATGGAAGGAATCAATTAATTAATTTATTATATCGTAAAGTTATAAATTAAAAGGATCCTATTTGAAATAGACACAACTTAAATTTAATTTTAAAATCATAATTAGTAAGCGTTTGTCAGCATTTGTTGATAAAACATAGGTGTACATACCTTGATATTTTAAAATTTTAATTATAATAAAGAAGCAATCAAATTTATAATTATTTAATAATAATTTGAATATCTATAATTATTGTTGTAATAATTGGTTCATAAAGGTGATATGTTTTGATTTTTGAGTTAAATTAATGAATTGATTATATGAATTTTATCTAATTATTCATTTAAATCGTGGATTATTAGATTCTTACTATTTAAAAGCAGTCCGTTGATGTCTCTATAAAGCATGTACCTACTAGATAAATACTCTTTTAGTCCGAAGACTAGCGTTTTGGCACAAAATCTATCTAATAGAGTCGCGTGATTCAAAGGCGGAGCCAGGTGTGGCATCAGGGGGGTCAGTGGTCACATATCAGTCGTGGTTAAATGTACAGCTTTGGTGATAGCTAAACGTTTGAAAAAAATACTTTTCTTTAATATTGCAAGTTATTAATACTACAGATCACAATTTGTATGACCCAAACATGAGTAGTAGTAGTACAACAAATTAAGGGCATTGCCTTTGCCAATGGTTAGGTTAGTTTAGCTCTACTTTTAAGATTATATTATGCTAGAGACTCTGAGAAACTAAGCATCTGGATGATTAGATTCCTTAGAGTTCGGACTATCTGAATTGGGGGCGGTTGGCGGTTGCATGTTCGGACTGCTGTCCCGCAATGTTGCGTTTTTTCATCTACTCTCTTATACATGTTAATGATATACTGTACACCAGCAGCATTCATTCTTATCTTATCTTACCTGTTGGCTACAGCACTTCAACACCATCTCTTAATTTTATAGTCTGCAACAAAAATAGCCTTTCGAGTCTAGCGCTGTACATTGCATATTATTATGTCTTTATCACGAAGATAGTTCTGACGAATAAGCTATATGGACGCTTGTGTATGTCTTGAACGCTTCTATAAGTCATTACATAACCCAAAAAAGAAAAACCTGTCGAAAATATAAAACATTAAACTTTAAAAAGTTTAATAAAATGACTGCTATTTTTGAGCGCCTAAGCGGCCATTCAACGGAAGTAACGTTGGTAGCGGCGCGGCGCGTGATCGTTGGGTGCGCGAGCGTTGATTGGTTGTCCCAGTCGTGTTGTCTTTATCGCACCAATACGTCAATTACGAGCGCGATTCTACCGATGCGCAGCTATTCTCGTCAATCGCTAAACATAAATGACGCGTACTATACTAGTACTACGTAGTATGAATAGATACCTACATTTTATTTTTATGCCGCAACAGCCGCATATATAGATAGATAACTATGACGCGACTTGAGTTTTGAAAATTTGAGCAAGAAATTTAAAATTTTTAAAAATTACTTTTTTATTGATGATTCATCATTTTCATTAGTTAACCGTAAATTACTCTTAGTTAAAAGATAATTAAATGTAGGTATTCCAATAGTATAATTTTTGTACTTTTCATTTACACGCAACTAGGTAAGTATTATGTACATAATTAAGTGCTTCACACATAAATATAGGTACCTATGTATATTTTATTTTTATGTAAATATTGGGTAGATTCCCATGTATGTTTATAAATAGGTAATAAATATATTGAATAACTAGCTGTGTCCCGCGGTTTTACCGGCGTAGTTCCCGTTCCTGGGGCAATATCGGGATGTAAGTTGTCCTATCTTTTAAGTTGGATCAAACTGCACACGGTATGCGATTTTTTTTATAATTGGTTAAGTGGTTTAGGAGTCCATTGAGGACAAACATGAGATAGAGAGACCCGAGATTTATATTATTAAGGCCGGACACATTTGTGAAATCTTTTGAGAGTGCTTACGAGTTGATGTGGTTGCTTAACATCAGGTATCCCTCCTACCCACTTGTACACTATTTCTATATAAAAACACATGCTAACTTATCTATACTAAGTGGTTACCTATATTTATATTTGTATTGTATTATAATTAATTTATTATTATATATTCTTCATATTCATATTAAATCATTTGCATGAGGAGCAAATGCTGCATCAGCTTTTAATTACATCAAAATTGAACCATTAATTTTTCTTATGTATTCAGCGGTCAATAAAAATTGACAAAGTTTAGAGTCCAGGACAATGGTAACTGTAGTAAACAAAACAAAGCACATGCAAGCTATGTGCTTTGGCATTTCTGCTTGTTATATTCAATAAATATTTCACAAATCTTTAAATATTCAGTTATCAATAACAGTGATCCATCATAGCCATAATTCTTCACTCTTGCAGGTTTCTCTCTTACTTACCATCGTATAAGTAAACAGGTGTCTTTTTTTTTAATACAATGAAGTGAGGAGACAAGCTGGACGTACTCCTGATGTTAATAAATAATAATAATAAATATTTTCAGGACATTTATACACAGCACCATCTAGTACCAAGCTAGTGTTATGGTAACTAGATAACGGAATAAAGGACATATACATACTTTTTCTTTTGTAAATACATACATACAATATATAGCAACACCCAGACCCCAGAAAAATACATGAGTAAATAAACAAATATATTTTTCTAGTGTGGGGATTTAACTCACGACCCTTCGCGCAGAAAGCAGTTGTTACCTGCGCTAAGCGGTCGTCTGTTAAGAGAAACACCAGCCCATAACCAGTGCAGTGCTACCCGGAACTTTAAGAGATCACATACTTTGTTTTTTTACATCTAGAAATTAGTAAGTTTAAATATATGATGCAAAATAAGTAATGTGTTTTGAATTATAATGTACATATTATCAACAATAAATCATACATTAAATAATTCATAACTGTTATTTTTTATAATGTATAAGGGAGTGTGATACCATAAAGGTAGGATCCCTCTACCATGTCTCCGTTTTTCAACACACTTGTGCTACATCATAGATGTATCAAAGCCAATGATACTTTAATATATAAAGAATTAGCTGACCCTACGAACTTTATATCGTCCTGTAATCATGAAATAAAAAAAAAGTGAAATGCTAATCTTTTCTTACATAAGAACCTTCTCCTAATAATAACAAATACAACAAAAAATCAGCCAAATCGGTCAAGCCATGTTAAGTTGTGACAACGGAAACGGGTTTCATTTATATAATATATATTTGTTTCAAGTGTTATGAATTACTATTAAATATTTATCTATACAAAATAAATAAGTTATCTTAGAAATAATATATGTATCAAGAATTTAATTATTATATTTGATATTCCTAATAAACATTTTGATGTTACTTTTTTACAAAAAAATATCCCTGTAGTGACATTCATCAATCATCTATTATAATTTGTGCTTACCCATAACCAGCCACTTTAGGGTTTAGTGCACAACTGAATTGCATATATTATAAATTATAGTTTCAACAATATTCAAAGAAAAAATAATAGATAGTATTATAGTTTAACTTTAGAAAATTGGCAACAGTCAAGTTTTTATTGGCACATCATCTTAGAAGCTATGTTATAAAAGAAAAAATAATAAATAGCATTAGTTCAAAGCAACATCATAATTTACATGCAAAATTGGAAGTAAATTATCACTTACATGGGAATTTCTTAAACAATAAATGGAAATCTAATAGACCACTATGTATGTTTTAATATTTGATCATAAATTAGATCAGGATATTCTAACATTAACTATTGAAAAACAGCTTTTTGAAACATTGTCTTTCAGACCATAAGTATACTATAATACCAGAGCTACATTACATAAAACTGTAGAAAGAGTTGATATTTAGATTTTAAATTATGAAGATTATAGTATTATTAAGATTCATAATGCAGGGACCTAAAGCAAACACAATAGATGTTTTATAATATTTAATTATGTACATTCCTTAGATTTTTAACAGTTTTCTATAAGAGATTTACAGTACTTCAAGGAATGTTGTGCAATATTTCCTAGTAGTAGTTTTATGGTTCGTGGAATTACTATTGTAATTAATAAATAATAATACTAAATAAAAGGACATTTGCAAATTAATATTTGAGAATGATTCTAAACAGTAGTTGCCAAAATGTTGAAGGCGTCTCAATTACAATAACAGATTGAAGAAAAAGAGGTACAAATCAATCTATTTCACTGAAATAAATTTACATAAACTTACATAGATAGTGTGGATTTTATGAAATATAAAAACGATTTAAACTGCATCAACAGGATCAGCTTCATCATCTGAACTGACTTCATCTCCAAATTCAATGTCCTCATCCAGTCCATCGACGGAATATACAACTGTCTCGTTGATACGTACTGTTTCTGGAAATTCTCCGTATGTTTTTAGATTTCTTGCCTCATCAGGGGTATACTTTAAGATGACATCAGCCTTGGCATCTTGATAATCTCGTAAACCAATTAATATTATATCTCCTTGATTTATCCATACCTTTTTTCTTAACTTTCCTCTGATGTGGCAAAGGCGTTTTATGCCATCAAAGCACATGGCCTCTAAGCGGCCATTACCGAGCATCTTTGTGACTTGGGCGTACTCTTGACCGTCTTCTTTGAAGACTAATTCACGTTTTTCTGTTTCATTTTCATTTTTTCCCCTCCTCCTGTTTTTACCACCTTTTCCTTTATTTTTCGGCATGTTTTATATAATCTTGAGTACAAACATATACAATTAAATCTACGAAAATCCTAAAAAATTGCTATGTTGACGGCTTAATGACATAAGTCAACTTGCAGTTTGCACCCCGAATTTCCATAGACAATAGAATGACAGATGCAAAAGGTAGCAAAAGAAGAAATAGATTATAAAGCGTATACAGACAGTATATATTTGTATAATATGATTTTTTATGTATGTAAACGATTTAAAGCTTTAATTAAAATAATAAATAGATTTAAGGCGTGAAATAAGATGTATATTTTAAATACATTTATATTAAGAAATTGTGCCGTATAAAAAATTGTTGATACGTCGGCGATTTATAATAATAATTTGGCCATGGTATGTGTAAAACATTATTGTTTGCAATACAATAGGTAATGAAAGTATTGTAAAATACTAAATTTCAATTTAAATCGCATTCAACAATATAATTTATTAAAATATGTTTGTATCTCGTATTTATCAATATAATTCATTTAACTATTTGCTTTACTATGCAGCTATTTGACTATTTGACGAAATTCATGTAAAGTAGTTTTATACGCTTTATACGGGTTATATCTCAAGATAATTATCTAAATTACTTGAAAAAATATGTCCTACAAAATCTATGGTTTGATCAAAGAGTCCCCTCTTTCCAACATGTATCGATAACGAGGTCATCGCAAAATATTACTAACCAGCTTAGTTTTATTTTTTTACTTAGTTAATTATTAGTATCATTTAACAAACATATTTTACTACAAATTTCGTGGTACGTTTTTCCGGTCCTACGCTTAAAAGATGTAGTACACATCCCTTATGTAAAAATAATTACTATCAAGCTGAATCTTTGTGAATAGCTTCGTTTCAATGAGTCGCCCAACAATTTCCCATGCAAAATTTTTCAATTGTGGTAGCTAACAGAGATAGCAATGATAAATATGTCGATTAAATTATTCTCATTTTATCCTTGTTCTACGCTTGAAAGATGCAGTACACGTGATACATCCTACAATACACATTTTTTGTCGGACTAGTGATACCTACCTGTTTTCTTGTAGGAGGTTAATTTATTTGGGCAAAGAACACACTCACCTATTATGTAATAGTTTTGTCCTACAGTTAGTAATGAGAAAAATGGTCTTGTGGTATTAACAATGTCTAAGCGTAGGACCGGAAAAAAGTACCACGAAATTTGTAGGACAATATGTTTGTTAAATAATACTAATAATTAACTAAGTAAAAAAATAAAAATCAGATCGTTAGTAATAATTTACGATCACCTCGTTATCGATACATGTTGGAAAGATGGGACTCTCTGATCAAACCATAGATTTTTTAGGACAAATATTTTTTCAAGTAATTTAGATAATTATCTTCAGATATAACACAA
Source organism: Eurema hecabe (assembly GCA_026213755.1). Lineage (NCBI taxonomy): Eukaryota > Metazoa > Arthropoda > Insecta > Lepidoptera > Pieridae > Terias > Terias hecabe. The sequence goes on from JADANM010001810.1 coordinate 5,674,134, forward strand.
GAAAAATAGGTTAGTAATAAATATTTAAGGATCACCAAATCGACATATTTTATCCTTGCTACCTCTGTTAGCTACCACAATCGAGAGTTTGGTATAGGAAATTATTGGGCGTCTCAACAAAATAAAGCTACTCACGACAAATTAGCTTGATAGTAATCAATTGAAAAATTGTACCAGGGATCCCGGACCATAGTAGATTATGATACAATTACCTTTTTTTATTGTTTCGCATTCGGCATTTCATAATATGAAAATATACTTTGTCAGGTGCAGTATTAACTTTATTTCCACACATCATTTTTCACAAACACAATATTTAATATACGTTTGATTTTTCTTTTCATAATAATAACTATTTATTACTAGAATCACTAATAAAATTCTACTGGTTTTAAAAATCAAATGTTTGTTTTCTTTTAAAATGCACCTAACAAGTAACAAACTTACAATATTTAATAACCTGTAGTTCGAAATACAGATAATAAAGATATTATATCAGTTGCAGTGTTATCGTTATTTCCACACATAGGAACTAAAATATTTAAAATATGTTTTATTGTAGTTTTACATGGTAATAATGATTCATTACTTATAAAACTTTAATTTATTTAAAAACCAAAACATTCATTGTTTATTTAAAAATTGTATAATATTTTTAGCCTGTTGTCGGAATTACAGATAATAAATATTTCTACCATGAATTTTATGTCACTTCCGCTTTTGTTTCAAACAAATCGGAATTATTTTGATATATTTTTTAAGTATAATCTATATCTATACTAATATATAAAGCTGAAGAGTTTGTTTGATTGTTTGAACGCGCTAATCTCAAAATCTACTGGTTCGAATTGAAAAATTCTTTTTTTATTGGATTGACCATTTATCGAGGAAGGCTTAAGGCTACATAACATCACGCTGCGACTAATAGGAGCGAAGATATAATGAAAAATATGAAAAAACGGGGAAAATTATTCATCTTTGAGGGTTTCCTTTGCGTGCGCTGCGAAACGGTTCAAGATACAAAAATAATATGTATGAAAGAATTATTGCTCTTTAAATAATCTAAAAAAAAGTCCGCGACAGTATATGTCTATCTTCTAAGATTGACTCACTATAACATAATAATAGAAATAGATACGACGGGGACGAGATAATAAGCTTTAAGGTACATTATTTGTTAAAACAGTTCAAGCGGACTCTTAAAGACAACTGGAAAGTTGGATTCGAAAACTATGACAATAATTATGGTTACTTTAACATGTAATTAACATTTAACACGAGGAGAAAATTTTACGTTTTAGAGTTTCCAGGCATCATTTATGAAATTTCATTCAATCAGAAAAGTTTAACACAATTTATAAATGGACATTAATTCATACTTAGCATGAATTTGGCACGCATTTGGCTAAATATTTTTTATAAATAAAAGTATATTTGATAGACTAAAATAAGATGTTTGCG